>PVLD010003773.1:0-136549 GCA_004027595.1 Dinomys branickii | reverse complement strand
AGCGATACATGTGCAGGCAACGTATTGTATCACTGGTGTAAGAACCCGAGCGTGGGAATATAAACTAAGAGACATGAAGGAAATCTGTTCTAAAACAAAGAACAGATGGGACGAGGGAAAGGAGAAAAGAAAGAGGCAAAAATGTATGTATGTATATATGAATATACATATATGCAGGAGGGCTAACATGGTTCTACTAGTGTATTATATCACTTAATGCTAAGGAATAATAGATGACAGTTTATTTGATCAATCTTGTATGTCTGTATGTGTTATCCTGAACACACACTTCGAAGATATCAATATGCAAGGCAGCAACTATTGGTGTTTTTGTTGTTGTTTTTGTTGTTGTTGTTGTTGCTGTTTGCCTGTTTTGTTTTTTGTCTTTGGATTTTTCGTTTTTGTGTTTTTTCTGTTGCTGAGAGGATTAATTGTCTGACTAATTTTGCATGTCTGTATATGGGTTCATATATTTACACTTCGAAGATACCAATGGGTAAGGCAATAACCACTGTTGAGAGCATGTCACCTTGTCTATAGATTAGTTGTGATTGTACTATTTTTTATGCTAATTGGTGTCTGTTTGTTAATAGGTTTTTGTACTTTTATTTTTTTTTAAATAAAAAAAAATAAAAAAAGGTTCACCATCCTGGTTCAGGGAGAACTGTGCTATTGGTACAGGAACAATTAAGTAGTAAAGTTTTTTAAAAAAAAGTACAGCTGTTGGGGTGTGGTACAGTGGTAGAGCGCGTGCCTAACATGTGGAAGGCCCTGAGCTCCGACCCCCCAAATAAAATTGGATGTGGGTAGTGGCGGCTAACTCTGTCATAAAGTGCTATAAAAATCTTTAAAACATTATCTTGTCCAGTCTAAGTGGTCCGTAAGGTACCTGGTGGTTTAGAGACGCAGTTTCTGAAGCACTGTGAGGAACGAAGTGCACAAGGTGGCATGCTAGCACTGGAGAAATGGGGGTACCTCTATAAGAATTTATGTTTTATATATGTAGAAAGACAGATAGAGAAATTAAAAAGATTTTCCCATGGATAAAGTAAAATCGCCATCAAATCACATGCTGTAGACTATCGAAATGCCCAGACCCTATCTGGAGCACTAAGGTAAAAAATAGGAAAAAAAATTTTGAACAATACAGTGAAGTTTCCTTTCAATAAATGTGTCTCCACTCAGTGTGCAGAAACAGACTGCACTGACTCCAAGTAGGACAAAACAAGAGCACAGCGGTTAAGTAATTTAGAAGAGTACGTTCCCTAGTTCCCTAGTAATTATATGAAACTGCTTCATTATGCAGACCATACTACGTCGTGAGAAGCATCGGGGGCAGGGGTCTACAGAATTAAGAAGGAGCCCGAGAAGTGTACTGGGTTGGTATCTGGGTCCTTCTCCACTGGCCGCCTGCGCTTGCAGTTTAATCAGGAAGGGCTGTTGATGTGTAGCTTTGAGTGTTGCTGACCTAGAAGAACATGTTGCACATCTAAAGTAATTTTACTGTAAATGGTTGTGCTGTTAACCTTAAGGGGTTATTAAAATATTTTCTGAGCAATTGGCTCCTTTAAGTTCTTTCTTAGAATGCAGTGTTTCGTGTCTGTGCAGCACAGATGACAGGCTACGCGTCCAATAGCAGTTTTGTTAGTTTAACTAATTCCTGTCAGTGATGGGATTCAGCAGGCCACCCCAGCTGAGGGAGGTTTTCCTTCCTTCGTAGCAGAAGAAGCAAAACATGCTGTGTAGTTTTGCAAGTGGGCAAGTTTAGAAATATTTTTAAACTTTCTACTTTGCCAAGTATTTCATAAAAAAAAACTATTTTCTTTCTATTTCATGCCAAAAAATGTCAACCCCTAAATATTTTTTCCCATATCTGGCCACATATCCAAGAATTCTTTTTCTAAGAATAAATAATTTTTCTGGGTTATAAAAATGCCACTTGCTCTATCAGATTAAACATATCTTTATATAGAAAAGGCATGTGAAACATTCTACCAGTGGGTCTAAGGAAGGATCCTTTCTTCCCATTACTTTGTTACATTAATTTTGATGAAATGAAAGGTTTGAATTCTGTTTGTGACTTGCAGTAAGAAATTCAGTCTTGTTTTATAATCCTCTCAATTCCACTTTTTTTCTCACTGTCAACAAAATATCCGTATTTATGAGAAAGCATTAAAGAAGAATTAAGTTTTGCCTTTGATAAAAATGACTCCTGGGAAACAAAATGCAAGAGAACTTTCTGGATTCTTCTTCCATACACAGTTAGGTAGAGTTCAATAGGTGCAGATGCTGGGGCTTCAGGTACTCTAACATTAAAACCATGGAAACTTGCAAGTTAGCCCTCGAGTTTAAGAGAAAGCGAATATGGCAGCCTAGAGCCGATTCCTCTCCATCCCTCCTGTCCTACTGGTATTTTTGAGAGGTAAAGCACAGAGCACTGAAAAACAGCAATTCATATGAGCTTGCTTGCTATTTTCTTTAAATAATAATCACATTAAAAAGGTCAGAAAGCTGAATAAACCATACTAAGATTTGGAAATCAAAGGCAAAACAAAAGCATGCTTGAAAAAACAGTAATAGCTAGATACCCCAAATATAATAAATATAGAGAAATAAACTTAAATGGTATCAGCTCTTATAAAACTGCTAAGGACTTGGTACAATACACTATAAGTTTAAAACTTAACATTGTGCAGCTTAAAATAAAAATGAGTATTTGTTACTGATATTTAAATACTTGTAAATAAACCTACCATGAGCAAACAAATATTCTAAGTTGGTATAGGATATCGAAGTATTTGTAAATCTACTGTAAGCAAAAAGTATTCTAAATTGGTATGTTATTTCTAATTAGCAGAATTTTAAAGTCTGTATGTTTATTAGTGGGTGAAGGTGTGTGTGTGTGTGTGTGTGTGTGTTCAACACCAGCGGAAGGAACTTCTGATTCTTCCTAAATGGCTCCCTCTAAGCTTCCTGCTTTGCAAACTTTTATGTCTCTTTTAAAATTGCAAAATGCAAGTTTGTTATAGCTAGAGAGTATATAAAGATGAGGGAGGACATGCAAATACTTTAGAGAGAGCGTATGCCAGTATGATCCTGAAATGCCACAAAGTAGATTTAAAAAACCCAAATCCTCTCAAAGGTTAATGATATACTGAGAAACTAGTGGGTGCAGCAAATTATTTTGTTTGTCCTCAACTTGCTATCATCTTGCCAAAAATCATACCAGATAAACTTTCGAGTCTCCTCCCATCTGTTTCCTCCTGACCCTTTCCTCCACACTCATGGCGATTAAGCATTTACATTTCAAAAACATCAAGCATCTCAAAACACTTACATTTTGTTGAACCAGGTCTCCCATGGTGAAATGATAAAACCCCACACAATGAGTTTGCTTCCTAGGAACAGCAGATCAGCCTCGTGATGTACCCGAGTTAGAAATAATACCCTTCATTTGCTGCAATTGGTTTAGTATCAATGCTATAAAAAATAGATGATGGAAAACCGGAGCTCTGGACAGAAACGCAAGTCTGCTGTGTGTGACTTGTATAGGGATGGAGCAGAAAGAGGTGCTAGTCTTGTCTGTGTATCAAACTTGGGCTTTGCTCAGGCTGACAAGTGGCAGCTGATCCACAGTATACAGAAGCTGTCAGGAAGTTCATCACTGCGGGCTCAAGGCAACACCTGATTCAATTTACATAAACAGAGGGAGCTAAGCATATGCACTCCCGCTAGAAGTCAACTGGCACGGAGATGTGAGCCCATGGAATATCACTGTGGAGCAGGCCAAATTACTCATGGTGCTTGGGTTATCCCTTCTGCTTTTGCCAAAGGTACTTTCTAACACAAGAATGTTCTGTGGTTTTGGCATAAGGAATTCTGAAAGTCAGAGAAAATAAAAGCTTGAAGGTTGCCCAGTCTGTGCTATAGCACTGAGTGACGTTCAGAAGTAGAAAAAATATAATATAAGCAGCTCAGACCAGTACCAACTGCCTCTGCCAATCCTTTGGCACAGACCCAGAGCCCAGAGACGTGCAAAGGAAGTCTGAGTGAGAACTGCAAAGACATGTGACCCGCGCCTTCCTAAATACAATAATATTTGGGACACAAGTACTCCAGAATATGGTGTAAAGTCATCAAGGAGAATCTTAACTTGAAACCTTTAACATTATATAAGCAGAAGTAAGGGGTATAAAGAAGGAAAGAGTCAGACAGAGCACCGGGAAGATAGGACTGGGAACGGCTTTGCGGCATCACCCCTATCGCCTCTTCAAAGCAGAAGGCGAGCCTGAGACCCACCTTTCATTCTGTGTCCTCTCTTTTGTGTCCCTGTTTGGAACCCTACCAGAGTGCACAAAACAGCCTGAAAATATAGTTTTGTTTTCATTATCTGTTTTGTTTCTGGACTAACCCAGCCACAAATCATACACTGGCCTGTTTGCAAGAGCAAACCTGACACTTGGCCTTCAAGGTAATTATTGCGATATCCACCCCTCCCACCCTGGCCTGTCCTACACTTGTTCTGGGTCCGTATTCACTTTGCCTTATCTGCTGCCTTTTAGATCTGTGTGTGTCTGATACAACCTCTGGTCCTTCTGGACCCCCTGATCTGCCATTCTCTGAAACTAGGTTCTCAGATTCATTTTATTATTTCTGACTTAATTTGCCATACTAGCTTTTTTCCCTGAGAAATTTTGGTAAGAACAATAATCTCTAGTTCTCTAGGACCTTGTCTGATGCCAAGAGTTTGAGTGTGGAGTTCAGACATCTCTGGCGACCTTATTTTTTACGCCTGTCATCTGGTACTTTAGAGCTACTGCATTCCTAAATCAAGCACTGAACAGAAATAAAATGCAGTGAAGGAAAAAAACAACTGGCTTAAGTAAAGGTAGAGATGCACCAGCAGCATGACTGTGGGGTCGGATTACCTGACTCTGACTCTTGCCCCTACCATTAACTGGCCACTCAAAGTGGAAATAATAGCAGCACCTATTTCATAAGTTGCTATGTCACTCATTCATTTGTTCTTTCTTGCCATAAAATTGTAATATCTAGTACTGTTCAAGCCAAAGGGATTCTGAAATGTCCAGAGTAATATGAGTCCATGTTGTCAGGAGTTTACATTCCAGTGCAATTTCCTCTGGAGGGTCACCTACTGCGTACTATTTCACAGTGCTTGAGAAATAGAAACTACTCTAGAGCCATTAGTTATTATTATAGCCATAAAAATAAACTCTTAGTAAAGGTTTTTAACTGGAGGAGACAAATATCATAAATAGAATCATATCACTATAATAAAAAAAGAAAATTGAGGGAAGTCATGAGAGAGGAGTTATTTGCTGAACATTGCTCATGACGCTGACACTAAGTAGGCTGTGGGTGTCCCTCCGCCTTGACCCGCTCATGTGGTGTGGCACTGCGCTCATGGGAGCGTTATGCATAGGGCTTGCACCTGGCTGTCTACATGACTCTGCACATCGGCACTGCGTCCCAGCCTGGGTCAGCAGCTTTTTAATGCTGAGAACCCAACTGATCATCAGCTCCAGTCCTTTGGCTGTGGTTAGGACCAGCTCCAGCTTCCTGCAGAAGTGTCTTCTTCTCAACCACTTACGAAAGCAACTTTGATCTAAACCTTAGATCTTGAGACTAGAAAGAGGGTAGGACTGAGGTTTGTAGCATTAAATACACTGTTCTTTTTAAGTTACCTTATTTTTTTTTGCAATCATTTCCACCTTAGCTTTCATGGCACCCTGGCCAGCAGGCAAGCTGAACAAAGTGTTGGGAGCCACTGGGGCTGGAAGTTGGTCAGATGTGCGAGGGCAGGACAGAGCCAGAGGGCCTACAGCTGTCAAGCCGCCTCAGCCTTGAGAAAAACATCCTGCCTGGACCATTACAGTCATTAGTCGTTAGGCAACATTACCTCTCCTGACACTAACTTTGCAAGAGTATAAATAAATGCCCCTGCTGTTGAAGACAGGTCCTCTGGCTGATCAGGCAATAGGTCGCCTCTACCTGACCTAGCTCTTGTCTCTTGTTTTTATTTTCCTCACCCACCGCCATTCCTCTCTGGGGTACAATGACAAAGTCCTCTACAACAAAGTGTTGCTTAGAGGAAATTTGTTTCTCATAAGTGATTTAGTTTTAGCACATTTTGGTACAGCATGAAAACATGGAGTGTTTTCAGCTAACTCTGCATCCCCATGACACCATTGGGAGCAGGTTTGGGTTTTCACTTTGATCTTGCCTCCCAGTGGTAGGGGAACTGAAAATCCTTCAGTGGTAGCTAGTGTAAAAAGGGCAAGTCTTAGAATTATTTATTCCACATTGTCCTTTCACTGATGAAGATGAACACACAGCTAAAAACTGAGACACAGGGAGACTTGTTGTCTCTCTTGGGAATGTTATCCCAGTAGTTTAGAACTTTGTTTTTGTCTCCCTAATCTACGAATTCTCCTTTGCTTCCCTCACCCCAAACTCCTGTAGACTCTACATTGGAGTGAGCTCAGGTTTCAGATCATGGCTGGACAAAGTGACCATTATGGTAATGATTTTCTTCCCCCTCACCCCTCCTTCTCATCTTTTCTCTTTCTTTCTTTCTTTGTTTCTTTTTGTTGTTGTTGTTTCTTTCTTTCTTTCTCTCTCTTGCTTTGTAGAATTGTAATTATGAAGGGTGGTTGTTTCAAAACAATATACTTTATTGTATCAGTTATTATATTCATACAGAACTAGGAACCAAGCATAGGTTCACGTGACTTTTCCAGGACACTCAAGAGCATTTGGTCAAGTTTGAATTTAGCTTCCTGTTTTATGAAATCAACATATTACTCCAGTCTTTACTGTACAATCAGGTTAGAAATAGAACACTGACTATTTTTAGACTCTGCATTACTAAATAAAACCTAGGGTTTTAATTTGATTACATAGGATGGAACTGAGAAATTACCATTGTTAAAGCCCTCAAGTCTTTTTAGCTCAAACAAAACAATGATGTAATCTCATCTTGCAAGGTATGCAAACAAGTAACAGAGCTAATGAGTTCGTTACTTTGGATTAATCTTTCAGTTGCCAGAATGCAAGAATAAGGACTTTTTCCAAATTCAAAATGTTTGACAGACAGATGTCAGGGACTGTTTCAGATGAAAGTACATTATGACTAAGGAATCTAAAGGGACAAATGGCCATTACACTTTAAAAATCAAACTGCTAAAATGTGGTCCCTAACATTAGCATTCTCTAAAACTGTAAAACAAGATTTCCCTCTTACAAACAGCGAGGACATTTCAAGGAAGGGACTCTCATAAATGGTGAATCTGCTTTTGGAATAGGGGCTTCTGGAGAGAGATGGCTAAGTTCTAAGGCCTGTCTCCCAGCTGACAGTTTTGCGACAGCTAATCCTAAGGAAATGGTAAAGAAATGAGAAGACAGTGGAGGCTCACACCAGGGATGGAGAGGACCAGGCAGTTTTCTTGGGTGCAAGTGGCTTGTTTTGAGGTGAATAGACAGTGGAGATGGAACCCTTCCTGTTCAGCTGGGGAAACTGCTGAAGTGAGACTCCAGCATGGAAGACCTTTCTACAAAGATGACCTAGTAGGTGGTGTTAGTGGGTCCAAGAGAAGCTATATTCCTATCCTGGAATGGACACTGGTTGTAGTGAAAAAACCATTCTGAACATGGCCAGTGAGAACCCATTTCAGACCACCCAGCTATATCCCTGAAATAAGGTGGAATCCTGGATTGCCCCAATTTTTGGTTTTCACCAAAAAGACAGATAACTTGGAAAATATCGGGTTCATCTGCATACAGGAGTTAATCAGTCATGTTCCTATGATTAGTAAACAAGAAGGACCGGGGAACATGATAGGCTCCATTGTGCCTGTCACATCTTTCTTATGACACTTTTGTACCCAAAGTGCAGCATTCTGATTTGCTAATGGTAATGCATTTCAAATCTCTTTAGACTGCAATAACTATACTATGTTCAATAACTGTATTTGGTAGAATACCTAGCTTCACCTTTGTAGAAAATATACAATTAAATGTTATTGCCTCATTATAGATGAAAAATAAGGTAGCGACAGATGTGTAGCATTTCTCCTTTTGGTTTTCTTTAGCTGATACATCTGCTTTTAGGGTATGTTCCCCCTCTTCATCAGTCTGAACACGTCAGCCTGGGCTGACTGAAGCACATATGTGATGACAGCTTGTTTTATTGGTCTCTGGTCACTGTCTCTTGGTCATGAACTTACTGCCATTTAGGCTTTCCTGAAAAGTGAGGAAAAGCCAACTGTCATGAAAATGTGTTCCTGGCCATCATTCTGATCTCTCCAGATATCAGCAAAGCCATAGTCTTTCTTGCTGTGCCTTAGATATGGAAAAGCAAACAGCACAAGAAATCAGAGAAAGAATGACAGAGGGTGAAGTAAAAACACAAATGGCTTTTCTTCAGGGCCGCCTTTAAGTAAAATTTACAAGAGGGAAGATGTTATGCTTTTTCTATACTTAAGTGACCTAAAAGGTTACAGAAAGATGAACCTCTAGTGACATAATTCAAAGACATTTAGGTGTATCTGAAAGTACTCCTACTTCTCATGAAGCAGGCTTTTAGTGTGGTTTTTCAGAAGTTGTGCTAGATTTCTATGGATCTGCCTGTCTCTTTACCTAATCAGAGCAACTTAGGTGGGGGTGGAGTGTGTGATTACAGCTAGGACAAGCTATGACAAGCTAGGGCAATTGTTTTGTGACTGATATATGCTTAGGAAGACCCAGTACAAGATGCTGGTGTGAATTTCAGGACCTCTGAAAAAATGCACTTTGTGAACATGCTTTCTTCTCCTATCAGCTATATTGGCACTAAATTAGTTGCAGCCTAGTTAAAGACTAAATTGTGTTCTCTAAAAATTCATGTGTGGAAGCCCTAAGTCCAAGTAGTTTGAAAAGTAACTATATTCAGAGATAAGTCTGTTAACAGGGAGATTAAAAAGTAGTAGTTAGGGTGGGCCTTCATCCACTCCAGCAGGTTTCCATGTAAGCAAAGGAACGTGAACACACACAGGAGACATCAGCGGTGCAGGCCCTCAGAGGAATGCCATGGCCTCACACAGTAAGTGAGAAAGTGCCACCTACGAGACAAGGAGAGAAGCCTCAGAAACAAATAAACCTGATGACACTTTGATCGTGGGCTTCTGTTACGTGTTCAGTCTGTGGTATTTTGTTAGGCTATCCCTACTAACTAATATAATCCTTTAGGGTTTAACTAAGAGCTAAGGATGCAATTTTATTTTAGGCATAGTAATTTGAATTTAGTTGCAAATTCTTGAGTGTAAGTGTAAATAAACTTGTAGTGATCTGATCAGAATGGACTGGAAGGCTCTGGTTCATGGTGATGTGCTCAGGAACGCCTGATCTCTCTCAGTAAGAGCCACATAGACAGAGGGCACTATGGTCCTCTCTCCAGCTGCTGTCATTGCTAGTTCTCTACTGCTGCCCACCAGGCTCCCAGAAGGATGAGTCAGACCCACAGGCAATCAGAGCAGTGCACCGCTCCGTTCCTGGGGTGTGAAGGGTCGGCCTTTGCTCTCGCTTGGACGGAGGAGCCTCAGATTTCTCTCTGGCTTTGAGCATAATAAATAAGAGTTGGTAATAAAGTTACTTTTACATGAAGCACATTTTGTGAGTCTAGGCTGGCCCTCTCCAAGATAAGAGCTGCTCTTAGTGAAACTAGGAAGTTAGCATTTAACCACAGACATCTGGACACATGGCATAAGGCCACATTATTTGGTCCAGGCTCTAATGAAGGGAACTGCAAGTCTGTGCTTCTGTGTGTGTGGAACAGACCTGGTGGGGATGACTGGCTTCATTGTCAGGAGTCTCATATACTCACCAGGGAAGCTCTTTGGTTTATGCAATACATTTCATAAAAATATTTCCAGTTCAATTTCCATCAGTCTTATCCTTCCCTGTCTACGTCTGCTTCTGGAATTTTAAGTGAGCCAGAGAGCATGTCCCTGAAATGCTTTAAAGATTATACAAATCTCCCTATAGACTGAACTAAAAGCAGTGTCCACAGGCAAGGTAGTTCATCTAGGAGGGATGCAAGGCAACTATAAAGAACTTAACACAAATGGGGAGAAAATGTTTACTATTAATTTTGTATGTGTAATTTTGTAATTAGTATTTTAGGAATAAGTAAATTTGATTGGTTAACTGCCTCAAAATACTTTTTCTCATAAAATTTAGATCTTCTTAGAGAATTTGTCAGGTTTTTTGTAATCCAAGTAATATACTGAAAAATAATAACTAAACCTGGCTTATTAGTAGAGGTGATCTATACTTTACATTTGGTAAATACAGGATGTCCCTGGCTTATTTCTGGAGCCCAGTTTATGAGCAAATGTCTGTGTTTCTGATGAGCCTTACTGCAAGAAGCATCTTTCCACTCGAAGGGGAGGCAGAGATGCACCTTCAATATTCTCAGAAGAGAAACTAAAACAGAACGAAAAACTGCAAGCTAGATTGGAGTTCTGTTCTCAGAGGATGGCAGTAAGTGGTCAGAAGGTGTTTACAGTATGGCGCAGCTTGCTATGTATTTGATTTTTGGTTTTTTAAATGCAACTTTAGCTGGGTGTGGTGGTGCATACCTGTAATCCCAGCACTTAGGAGGCTGAGGCAGGAGGATCACTGTGAGTTCGAGACCAGCCTGAGCTACAAAGTGAGCTCAAGGCCAACCTGAACTGCATAGTGAGACCCTGTCTCAAACACATACACACACACACACACACACACAAGCAACTTTAAGGAACTTTAAACAAGACTCTTAGAAACAATTCCTTGATAAAGGCATGGAATTCTCCAACCACTGGGAGGAATCAGCAGGTGCAACCACTTGGTAGCCTCTGGAAGTGGTTCAGAGGCCACGTACTACACACTCAGTCTTTGCAGGTACAGAAGCTGCTCCAGGCCACCAAAGAAGAGGGGAAGCCCAAGGACAGTCAGTTGCTACCACAAAAATTACTGGGGTCTCGGGTTGCCTTGAGCTCAATATTCTGAGGAAGGACTAATGCTGTTGCCAAGAGCAGCCTAGGAGTCACATCTGGTATGACACCTCTGAAAGCAGTACAGACTTTCGGGGAAGATCTAATTGCCTTGACCTTTCTACCTTCTTGATACCCCACTGTGAGTCAACCTTAAGGGAGAAGGAGAGTCTTCATTTTGTAATAAGCAACAAAAGAAAGGAAAAGAAAGAACGAAAGAAAGAAAAGTCTTTTTTTCTTCTAATATCTTCACAGAATTGAACATCAATTACTACATTGCATAGACTTCTGCTTCCTGACCATTCTGGCTTACAATTACAGAGACAAATATGTTATTTGTATAGCTTTGGGTTATATAGGATTTTAGACCAGTAGCATTTTATGAAGGAAGAAATTGTAAAGATAACTTAGTTCAGTGTGTGCATTAATCTATATGAAAGTAACTTTGGTAGTGTAGGCAGCAAAAACAGAATGTACTGGAGAAGGCTAGTTCATCAGGAGAACGAATCCAATGGACGAGTTTTAGTTGCCCACTTAGGTAAGACAAATGCCCACAGAAATAGAGATCAAAGCCTTGAAAGCAATCAAAGCAAGAGGGGGGAGGAAATGAAAGGGAAGAGAAAGGAAAGGAAGGGAATGGGGGAAACGCATTCCCCCCACAAGTATATCTATTAAATTCCTTATAAACAACAAATTATAAATTATTCTTCAGGGAGTGTTGCTCGTTCTCTGTCTACAAACACTGGTTGCTAAGTGTTTTCACTTGGGAAACAGTTAACTAATCAAAGGTAACAGCTTATATGGGCACAAGAATACTATGCTCTGATCTCACTACTAAGTTGTTGAGAGACCCTGTGTGAGAGTGGACTGATGCTGGATGTTGAGGTATCCCACAAATCCAGACTGAATCTTGCTTTCACCATTCACTAGACATCTGACGCAGAGCAAGAATTTTTAAAGTTCTTGTGAATTATAACCCCAGTATAAAAGGAAAAAGGTGGTAAAATATCAATTCTACCTGCCAATTATGTATATCAATTACATACAAGTTATACAGTATTGCTAAATATAATTATCAAGGAATAATCTCCAGGTTTAAATTTGAGAATCCCAGTGACATTTTCTCTTTCCCACTGTAAAATAGCACAAACTTAAAGCACATCTACCTTTAGAATGGACATAGCTCTAATTGTGAAAATTGAGAAAATTCTGAGAAAATTCCAAGAATTTTCTCAATTTTCACGATTGAAAATTCTTACAAATTTAGTTTCGTTGTGTCACCCATTATAACATAGCATGTAAGATAATTGGCATGTTCTGTTAGAATGTGCCAGGAATATCACAGAACAGAAAGTTCTAGCATAGAGCAGGTGCTGCTGTATGTAAAGTCTCACATTTGGTCTTTATTGTATTTGCTGGTACAATTGGGGCACTCCTTACATAGTTAATTTGCACTACACTGAGAATATATTAATTAAACCTGATATAAAAAGCAAGTTCCAGTTTTAGTCACTTTTACTATGACTAGCTCATAGAGAATAAAATGCTTCTGCTCTGTGGAGTAGTACACTAGAGTGATAGAAAATTTGAGAAAGTGGGGTCCATTATTTCGTGTTTGGTTTTTGTTTATATTTGAAAACTCAGAGATAAGCTATAAAAGATTTAGGAGCATTTAATCCTTTCTTTTTTTCCTTTTTTGATGTTTTTCTTTTGCTTCCTCTGACCTTAGGTGAGTGATAGAATTCAAATCATGTGAACAATTAGCAAATAAATGCCCATTACATATAAGGCATTTCAAGGGTTGCAAAGTGTTTTACAATGTAGTTTCTGTATTGAAAGAGGCTTGCTGAGGGAGGCAAAAACACCACATGAAAATGTCATGATGCAGGACTTAAGCATGGTCTCAAACAAATCATAATGAAGGTGTTATATAACACGGAGATATCCATTAATTGCTAAATAAGTGCTATTAATTTTAACTGCTATATGAATTTGGAGAAAAATGACTTCCCAGTTAGATTTGTGGCAGAGAACAGCAAAACCAGAGAACTCTTTGCAAACAACCTACATGCCTGAGTCAGTTTGGGTGTAAGAATTGCTACTTAGAATAAAGAGATGAGGAAGACCCATGGCAAACAGAAAAACAGGCCTGTCAGAAAGCAAGATGAATAGAAGTTTGATGATTACCTTTGATATTGTGCTAAGTTAGGTGGTAAATAGGGAAGAATCAGGTATCCTAAGGCAAAATTAACCTCAGACTCCATTCAGTTCTAGCATTAAAGGAAGCAGGACAGGAAGCTGGCACACTGGTCCTAGAGGAGAGAGCACTCTGAATGAAGTAGGTAAACACAGACGACACCAAAGACAAAAGTGTGTGTGTGTGTGTGTGTGTGTGTGTGTCTGTCCAGATATATGAAGATGGGGGTGTCTGAGAGGAGAGGAAATAGAGAGAGAACAAAGTGAAGGAAAGATGCCTGACAGTCCACAACCAACAGTTAGGCCTAGGAACAATTTGAATAACAACTCCAAGATCAACCAGAGAAGAGTTTTTACTGTAAAAAAGCAAAATTATGATTTCATTATGATAAAATCTAGGAATTTTATTATCTAAGATGGTGGCGCCCAACCATTTTATTCCCTGGGAAGCATGTGATGATCTAGAGACATTTTCAGCTTTCATTATCAGGGTATAAAGTATGAGGTTGCTAACGGTGGTCTCTTGGGTGTGGGACAGGGATGCTGCTGTGCAGCAAGCATGTGGAGGAGGATTCTCCACAACAAATAATTTTCTGACCAAAATGTTGAGTGTCAGTGCTGAGAATCTGAATTAAGAGGCTCCATGAAAATAGAAAAATTTCTTAAAAACAAACCATGTCACTTAGTTGCAAAAGAGTATCCTCCAGTTGACAAATGCTAACATTGTACATTTATTACAGAAGAATTTAAGCAACAATTATTATTGTAAAGTTCTGTAGCATATCCATGCACTACAACAGACTTTTAAAAGAACACATCCAACTTCATTATATTCTAGTAATAAAATAAAGGAGGCTTCCATCAAAATCGTGCCAGTGGGAAGTGGCAATGTGCTGAACGCAGTACTTTTCAGAAAGAATTCAGATATAATGAATAGAAAATTACCTTAAAGGCTGAAAGAAGTGACAACTTAAACCCAGCTCTGGGTCCCAATTCCTATTTATCTTTTCAAGCTACTTGTGAATGCTGACCCATTTAATTATGACAAAATGTATATCCTGAGGAATTTGTATCCCTTGTGAGGTACTTAATGGATGGGTATCAGATGAGAAAATATTTCGTGTCTAGTATTCATAATATTTGATCTTCAGATTGGTATTAATATGCCACATATAAAACATGAGTGGGAAACCCCCGCCAAGTATATAAAGCAACCACTGAGATGAAAGACATTCCTCAAGGGGGGAGCCAGTCTCAGAACCAGTGAACACTGCCGTGAGTACTTTACGCATTGCTACAGCACATTAGCCACAAACAATATCCATCCTGGGAAGTACATTTAGTGTAGTTACTAGTGCATAATAAATACTTGATCCTAATTAGACCTAATGAATGAATTTTAATTCTGTATTCACCAGCTTTTTTAGGACACTAACCCACAAATATAAGAAAAAGTGTTTGGGGGAAGTGAGTTTAGAGCTGTAGTTATTTTAACACCATTGCTAACATTTTTAAATTTTTTAAAGTCATTTAATTAATGAAGGTGAATTATCATCTAGCAGTCTATTTTAAATAACAAGTGAAGTCAAAAAATTCATCGGGAGAATTCTAAGTTGCATAATGATTCAGTGCAATGTCCTGGGGTTGAGCAAGAAATTTTAATTACTTCTTTTATTTCATTGAGAAGTGCAAGGTAAAGAATGCTTTCTAAAAATATAATTTGGGAAATTTGAATTGAAGAACTCATTTACAATTTGACCAAACAGATGCAAGTCTATTTTTAAAGATTATTTATAAAAATACTCAAAGATAAAGTAAAAGGATAACAATTTTGTTTGGGAGAACTGAAGAATATACAGTCTTTCTTTAGTTTCAATAGCATAATGACTCTTACCTTTTAGGGGGCAGAAGCATTTCAGTGGCATTTTCTAAGAGTCTTCTGTACACATAAGTTAAATACTTCTGATGAATTGAAAAGTTAATTTTTTTTTTCTCTTCCTTTGGAGTCATCACTATTGGATGCAAGTTGCTAACATTATTCACCCCTTTAAAAATCTTCCCCTTGAGAAATGTGTCTTCATACTTAATTATGAAATCTATTAAGACAAATTTGCATAATTTCACCAATTTCAAGTTAGCCAAAGATTCCCAAATCTTCAAGGCTTAACACTGGAAAATTAAAGATATAGTGGAGGCCCCAGGGGCATAGAGAGGCCTCTGTTCCTGCCAGACATTTAGGAGAGAGGCTCCTTTTACCTGTTGCTCCATTGTGCCACGGAGTCTCTGAATTCTCTGTCTCCTGAATGCAGTGGGGAGGTGAGAGGAGAAAGAATACAGAGGGCTGAACACAGGCTTTAGGGGGTAAATGGGGAAGGAGACTGTACCGCACCCCAGGACTGGAAATCGATCCCATGGCTCCGAACTGCAGAGGCTGAGCAGTGTAACCTAACTGTGTGTCTCCAGGAGGAGAGGAAATGGGGCTTTTATAGTACAGCATAATTTCTGACAATTAAATCTGCAAGGAAGAAACCGTGATCATATCTGTATCTCACTGGTGGGAAGCCTATGGCATGTGTGTTGTTGCATTTTTCTTTTACAACAAAAGATGTTAATGTAGAGTTGTTTTTTCTAAATTGAAACCTCAGTATTCAGGTTTAATTGCAGTGTTGGCGCTTTGTGATAAACAAGTGGGCTTTGGATTGCATCTTGGCCCTTAGTTTCTAAAAGGTTCACCAGTGCTGCTCATGGTTGATAGATATAGGATCAATGATTGACTGCCCTCCTTGGCTGATTTGAAGTACAGATCTGGACTGGGCCAATACAAAGCTGTGTAAAGATGATAAGCCTGTTATCTGAAAAGGTAACTGTAGAGCCTGTCAAATCGTCACTCTACTCAAACCACTCTCCTGGTCTTCCAAGCAGCTGTGACCCTCTCCTGCCTTTGTGACTGTACTCTGTTACAATCCCAGCCAGTTCATAGGAAGATTTGATTAGCGACACCTGCAACTTCCTCTCTACTATCACCTGGAATGAGCTGTACAAGGAAAAACTAACAGGAAAGTAGTAGCACCTGAGAGAGGCACCAAAGTGAGGAGCTTGCAATAAAAAAATAATTTTCTAGTTGTAAAATATACAACTTGAAATTTGGTGTAAATATCTGATCCCAAATAATGCCAGCTACGTTTTTACTGGCAGACATCAGCAGAAGGTGGCACAACACAGTGTGTCATAAATCTTGGAAGTAGCAACAAATCTTAAAATCTGAGACTGAAGTGTCAGGGCTACACCACTCACAATCCCACCTCACATGGGCTTTCACTTTCCTATGACTTGGCGTAGAAGTAGAAGGATGATCATATTCAGTCTTTCAAGAGCTTTGCTTTTAATTATCTATAAGAAATGGTTCCTCCTCCCTTACCTCTCACTTGGCACAAAGGTTGATATGAAATCTTTTAAAGATCATTCATCTCACATAATTTGATAGCATGGCCAGTCATTTTAATTAGAATAATTTAACTTTGGGAGTCAGAAAACAAATCTAAAGTAAACATCAGTTAAAATGCAAAAATAAAAGTAGAGAGTCCCAGACATTTACAAATGTTATTTTAAAGGAACCATAAAGCTGAGACAGCTTGATTTGAAACAAATGAAGGTATCTAAGAACTTTAATAGTGTGCAGGTTACTTGGGCTGCTGGTTGGCAGAGTAGACATTAGATCAGCGTTGCTTTTCATGTACAGCTTTTTGAAGAGAGGGTGTTTCAAGAACATGAAATAGCACATGCTCAACAGTAGCTTTTTTTTAATGCAACTCATGATAATTATTTTGTTTGTGCTGTTACAGCCCATTATTACATGTAGCTTAAAATGTAAAGATTAATGTAGATGAAATTAAAAATTTCCTCTTACAATAGCTCTAATTTTGCATTATGTGGATTTTAATTACATATATATTTCAAAATCATGGGCAGTTGATTTGATAAAGACTCTATTTCAGGAAGTTTACTCTGATGTTCTAGGATCCTGCTTCTAGGCAGCTCATTCTCCGGAAAGAAATCACATTTGTCAGTCCACGGAATTAAAGCACATATGTAAGCCATCCAATAACTCAAGTATTACTTGTTGTTGACTCTTTCTGGAATTGTGCATAACTTTATATGGTCACCTACAAAATTTGGTGCATAGGGTTATAGCTGGTTTGAGCAGTCATAAAATACACAGTGATTATTTAAATTTAAAAATATTATTAAAGTAAAAGACACATTGTCAGTAATCCCCCCTCAAAATATTCCCCTTCACTTTGAATACAATTATCCCAACAATTTTGCCACTACAGCGGCTTTGAAAGTCCTCTGTCTTGATTGTCATTAGTTATGCTGCCACAGCGGCTTCTATGTCCTGAATTCATTCAAAATGTTTCCCTTGGGCTGGGGATACAGCTCAGTGGCGCAGGATCTGCCTGGGATGTGCAAGGTCCTGAGTTCTATTCCCAGTACCAAAAAACAAAGAAAAAGTATGCTTGCCTAAAGTAATTCTGACTTTAGGGAAGAGCTAGAAGACGCAGAACACCACATCCTATGAGTAAGGCCACACACTGTATAGTCTGATCAGCCTGCTTTTCTGTTGATTGGTACTCAGCAGCCTTCACTGTATATTTTTGTTTTCCCTTTTAAAGACCTTCATGAAAAAGAGCCTTGAGAATGGCTTCCGAAAATGGCAAAAAAGATGAGACAAGTATATGCAAAATGAGGGGGAATCTTTTGAGGGAGATTGATGACAATGTGTCTTTTACTGTCATACATTTTTAAACTTTACATTAGTTCACTGTATATTCTGATCACACAACCTACAGGTAACATTTAATGCTGGTTTCCATTTTTCTACTTCGGGGAACATTTCTTTCATAGAATTGCATGGAAAAACCGGAAGCGTGAAGATCAAGAGGATCTTATTGACTACAATACTTTAAGATATTGTCAAGGTTATTTCACTTTTCTGGACCTTAATAGTTTCCATTAGGACAAAAAACAATCCTTAAATGATACAAAGTCTCTTCAAGACACATGAGCTTTTATAAAAGTAAAATATCCAGGTGATTATATTGCTTTTGCATAATTAGCCTCAGAAATGAGACCGGAAATTCATGGATAAGAGGAATGCAGATAACGCACGTATCTTTTCAATTTGATTTCTGAGTGCAAAAATATACAACAAAACTTCATCTTCAAGTCTTCATTTTTACATATTCTAACTTTATGATACTTTTGTTAATGCTTTTTTGTTGTTAACTTCATTTGATAGTCAAGGAATTTTATAAATCAGTATCTTTCGGGAGGGCTGCCCACAAAGCCCTTGGGACAGTGTTCTGTTTTTGAAATTTCATGTGGGTAAATAAGGGGCCAGAGCATCTCTAGAGTGACAAGGGTGTCAGTCTCTAAATTTAGAAATGAAGCACCTCTTGTGGTACAGCAAAAGCCTTCAGGGAAGATAACAGCTTCATGCTTAAAGATATGAAGTACGGGTGAGACTTTTTTGTCTGCCTTATACAAGAAAGGCACCTTGCAGGTATCAACCTCTAAGAGTTGATAGCTTCTCCTGAATAATTCTCATAATGATCAGGTTCTGCCCTCTTTTTGTAGATGAGAAAAGGTTATTTGCTAGATGTGGGGGCAGAATGATATATGTATATGTTAAACTGTCTCACTGATAAGGAAAGTGACTAAGACAGATTTTGTAACCATAACAATGGGGTTGTTGCTATAACTGATTATGTAGTTTAGAAGCCTTTGAAACTGGTTCATAGGAGGAGTCTGGAAAGGTTTGATGGTGCCTGATGGACAAGCAGGTCTAGAATGTTGTTAGCTAAGCTTGACGAGAAGTTTTGGCCAGAGTTCAGAAGACAAGAATGTAGATAGAAATGCAGATGGTAAAGGCCAGGTCCAGGAGGTTTCCATGGCAAACAAGGATTTGATTGGCAGTTGGACTCAAAACCATGTGTGTTATGCTCTGGCAGAAAATTTGTCTAGATTTTGTTCATGTTCTGAGGCCTTGTTGGAGGCTGAGATTAAAAGCAGTGGACTAATTAATTTGGTAAAGGAAATTTGAAGGCAGCCCAACATTCAGGCTGTGATGTGGGTACTCTTGGTGGCTTTTAGCTGGATTTATACTGAAGATCAGGAGCAAAAAGCCCATTTCAAAAAACCTTTCAATTTTTCCCAGAAAGAGCCTGCAAAATATTGACTGAGGATGGATTAGTTGCTGAAAAAGTTACCATTAAAAACAAGACAAATACGTTACATCTGAGGAATCAGTAAAACCCCCACCATTCTCTAACAAGTTCAAAATTAAAAGATAAGACTTCGCTTTGAGAGAGTTCCAGGGCATCCTGCTTCAGAATGGCTGCCTAGAGAATCAGTTTACAAGATTTGGTTTACAGAGCTCAGCCATCTATGCGCTGAGGTGACTTTGCAGCCATGATTCAAGCGAGTCCAGCCACAAGTCAAACTGGTTGCAGGCCCTGCTGTCATCTATGTAGTCTTGGCCTCATAGGTGTGCAGAACACAAGAGTTGTTGGGTCAGGAAATCTCCTACCCAGATTTTAGAAAGCCTGGGAGGCAGTGTTCCTCTAAAAGGGCAGTGCATGAAACCGCGAGATTAAAGCCAAAAGTGCAGTGGGCCCAGCAAGTTGGAGAAGCCAGGAATATGGAACATCTGAGGAAAGCCACAGACACTGAGGAATCTGCCTCAGGGGAGAAGCTGTGGAAGCAGCAACTGGCAATTCCAGCAGGGTGGAGCTGCCCAAGCTGTTTGGAGCTCATACTTTGTTGTAGGTGCTGGAACAACCACAGGATTTGATGTTTGCCTTGCTTTTGTCCCAGTCTTGCTTTTGTTCCATTGTTTTTTACACCACAATTCTCCCTTTTAGAATGGGAATGTTTTACCTTTCGCCACTGTATGTTGAAAGTGTTTGACTTTGTTTTTGTTTTTGCTGGGCTCACAGCTAAGTTTTTGCCTTGAGCCCCAGAGTAGACCTTAGACTTAAAAATGCTGGAACTGTTGATTTCAGCAACTCAGAGTTAGAGTAAATACATTTTGCATAAAGAGATGTGCATGAGTCCTTTGGGGGTCAGGGAAGAGATGTTATGATTTATATCAAAATTCTGCTAAAGGCCTTATGTGGTCTTAGGCAGAGCTTTTGGAAGACTAATTGAATCATACAGGCATGTAGCTGAGTTGCTGTTAGGAAGCGGGTTCTGCTCGGAAGAAGTGGGCAGCTGCAGATCTACTTGGAATGGTCTCGCTCCATCTTGGCCCCTCTCTTCTCTCTCTGCTTCGTAGCCATTATGACGCAAGAGCTTTCTGTTCTGCCGGGGCCTCTCATCACGTCTTCTTGCTTTGGAGCAGCTGACTATGTATAAATTGAACCTCTAATAGCTATGAGGTAAAATAAACCTTCTTCAAGTTGCAGGTATCAGGTATCGTGTCTTAGTGATGAGGAAACTAAGACAGGAATTGAGGAAAAGGACGTCTTTTTCTAAGGGTTGAAACTATATGGTATGGCATATTTGACAGTGGTGAGTAGAGAGAACATACATATAATAATGTACAAAAGTCTCCATAATGATGAATGAATAGCAGAGAATACCTAAGAAATTTCTGAAATAGATGAATTTCCTAGGGGTTTTCCCCTGCAATTTTAAACAATATAGTAAATGGGCTAATTTGATAAGGTTTACGTGTGCTTTAAATGCTCTTAGAAGTTAACACCAACGATAAACACTTAAAGATGGACGGTGATGTTTTAGATGGAAGTCAAGAATAAACGTGGATTCCTATTGTTATGATTCTATTCATTGTTTTCATAGCCGTATGTTACCATGACTTCAAAGTTTATCACTTTTTGATAAATTCTATAAATACTATCAATATTCTATGTCTCTCTTAGCTGTCAATTAAAGTTAGATATTCAATTTATATAAGATACTCAATATTGCAGTTTTTTAACATTCCTTTGTGGAAAATTTCTGATTTGCAGTTCAGGTGGGCTCCTTGAAATGGCCTATCATTGCCAATAGCACAGTTTATGAGGTTCCAACTGCTATTTTAATTTCTGTTTTATTCAGTGTGACCTCATTTCCCATCCATGCTCAGATTTTCCAGTTCAGGTTTGACTTTCATATCAGGAACCACTTTTATATCTTATTTTAGTTTTTATGAATTAGAAGTGCTTTAACTTTTTCATGGTTTTGCCAAACATGAGGAAGGAATACACTGAGAAATTAACAAAATGCATCTATGTCTTTTTTTACTTCTGTAACATTTACAGGAAGAATACTGGTCCTAAATATGTCCCAAAAGAGCTCAAATGCTTTTTACAAACACAAATTCCTCAACATAGCCACAAAAATTAAAATGTGCAATGGGTTAAAACACAAAATTTTCTCATACATTTTCATTTGAAAACATTGACATGGTTAAAATAAATAAACCCCATCACTAAATTCAAGAATGTGAGTGACAAAATAGAATTATGAATCATACTCTAATAACTGGTCACCTTACAAGTAGGGAAAAATATATTTCATCTTAAATCATTACTGTTTCAGTTATATAACAAAAGTTAATAGATATAATCCCAAACATGGGTTCAGTTTACACACACATGCACACACATATTCATGTTGGTCTGTAGAAAATAGACCTTTTATGTTAAAACTATGTATTTCTTTAGAACATAGTTCAAAATAAGGCTGCAAACTTTAAATATTTTCTTTCACTTTTAACTCCTTATATGCACCAAAGCAAATATTTCAACATATGGTAAAATACTTGAATTCATAACTGTAATAAGGAGTAACTTTATTCATTGAGAAATCTTATTTCAGTATGTTTATCTTGAAAATTTGTACTGAAAGTTCAAAAAATTTTATCTCTATGGTCATATTCATCTTTTACAGATCATTTCAGAAATAGTAATCCTTTGATATTTAAATAGAAATACAATTATCTCCACAACCCATGGGTAACTTATATATGCTAATATAGATAGCTATCATTCTAATATAGTCTTCTGAAGGGACAAAGGCCAGCACATAAATTCACCTATATTTAGATAGTGGATATACACAATGAT
Organism: Dinomys branickii; assembly: GCA_004027595.1. Taxonomy (NCBI): domain Eukaryota; kingdom Metazoa; phylum Chordata; class Mammalia; order Rodentia; family Dinomyidae; genus Dinomys; species Dinomys branickii. The sequence continues at coordinate 114,192 of PVLD010003773.1, read as the reverse complement.
TTTTGATCTACTTGTTTTTGAATAAAATCACACTTCTTCAGTCTAATTATTGATATAAGGGACTAGCTAGGCATAAAGCAATGTTTCTACTGATTTTTACCCTTGTAATTTGTCTTCATAATTATTTCACTAACCTCAAGTATGAAAATCCTATTGTCATTTACAGCTCATTCTTAAAATTATAGATTCTGTTTTCATAGCTTTCTGCAACTTTCTCTCTTGCAACATTTGGTTACAGTTTTAATTACACAACAATTTGGACAATTACCTTTTGATAACTGGGCTTCCTCTGCATTTTAAGTTTCATGGTAGTAGAAAGACTGTCCCAGTGACTGACCCAGAGGCCAACACAGTACCAGATGGACTCACTATAAGTGATTTCTCATCAAATGACACAAAGATCAATGTTGCAGTTGATGTTAATATTATAATTTCACCCTTCATATCATGCTACTAAAAATTAAATTTACTATAATTATGGTAAAATTTGAATGAATGGAAACTTAATCTGAAACTTTCTGAGAATACAATTCCCTTTTTCTTTAACTGAACATTATACCTTCATATATTAAACACTCTGTTCTGCTTATCAATTAATGATTATCTATCTTAATCTATATAATATAAATCAGAAAGTCAGTAAATTAAAAGTTACCTAGTAAAACTAAATAATGTTTTTAGCGGCCACAGATAACTGTTTTTCATTTCTTAAGTAAATATTAATTTTACTGAATGAAATATTATCTTATAGGTCTTTTCATGATGCTTCAGTCATTTATTCTTAACATTACATGGTGTTTGTAGTTTTAACAGTTATACTCCAACTACATATTATTTGTTAAAACAAAGCTTAACATTTGGCATTTGTCCCTACAACCATCACGTAAGCACAGAAGTGTAATGAAGCAAATGATTTGTGATCATTGTTAATACCATGTCCAAGAATCTTAGGAAAAGGGTTCTTTGAGGTAAGTAGCAGGGCTGACATTGATCTCTGTTCCATGGTCAGAACAGTGAACCACACCCTTTCCTTACTAATGAGTGTAGAAATGTTGCCAGCTCTGCCTTTTTTCTATCTGGGAAAACACAAGGCTGTTGATGCCTAAACCTGATACACTGAATTTACCTCTTTTGGTTGAAAGGGCTTTTTTCTGGTCCCTAAGGCCTGGAAAAGAGATAGAAGAGTTACTATATGATAGGAGAGTTTTGTAGAGGGAAAAGTTTACATTCAGAGTCCATTTATTTTGGCATGGTTACTGTGGTTGAAAGGCATTAGATTGGAAAGCTGAGAGAAAGGACTCAAAGAGGATACTAATGAGATGTGTGTAGGTCAAACAAGAGTGGTGACTGGGTTGATGTGAACAATGTGCAAATACTCATCTAAGATTCTAAAAAGGGGTGACCAGGTAACATAATTAACAAGATACAGCCTTGGCGTGGAAGAGCAAGTTGGGATCTGGAAGATGGTAGATTTTGGAAGTATTCAGTTTGAAGTGCTCAGAATACATTCAAATGTAACAGAATTCACCTGTAACAGAGAGAGATGGGTCAGCGCCACAGGCCTGGGGATTGTTGTGAAGGAGAAGATATGAACTCAGGGAAGACTGTGGAGACTTAGGCAAGAGGGACAGAGCCCAAGGGGATAACTTTAAGGTTAAGCAGAGAATAAGGACCTGTAAGTAGAATTCAGTGAGTGTAATCAGAGACACTGAAGGGAAATCAGGAGCCTCCAATGTCACGAAGGCAAAGGAGAAAAGATTTTAATGAATATTATGGAATCAACTGTGTCTAACGCCAGTAATCTAACAGTCTATTCCTCTTATTAATTTCAAATATTATTTCTGTTAATTATGTAATATTTGGCCTCTCTAATAACAAGGACATCAGGAAATTCAGTTATTGCACTGTTAAAACTTCATGATTTCCCACAACTTGCTTATTTTTTTTAACTACTTGTATAATGCTTTCACAGACTTTACCTATAAAAGAGCTAAGCACACGCCATCCAAAATATGCCACACTGGTGTACTGTTTTGCATTACAAGCATTTGAAAACCAGCAGGTACAAGATTACTCTGCCCTTTCTGTTTCTTAAAAACAGGAGATGATATTCCTATGACAAAAAGGTCCTCTGTATATCACAAGGAAAATAGCATTCTTATCATCGAGGACTGGAAGTTGAAGTTATAGGAAATCTGTACAAACATGTCTTGTTGGACTAACCCTCACTTCTTAGTTTCTTCTTCACACAATAAACTACCTGATTATGAGCCCCTTTGATTATTTTGGGGGGCGTCTAATTCAGTATATAAATGTCCCATTGTAATTGGGTCTTTGAGTCTTCACGTCTGAATTGCAAAGGATCCTTTGCCACATAAAATCCACTTTTTAACAAAAAAATTGTATACTTGTCTCCTGTTGTTCTGACTTAGGCCAATGTAATTCTCATACCTAGCCCCCAAAGCCCAAAAGGAACCAAAAAAAATCTAAGAGTGCAGGGGTAAAATTTTGCCTGCATTATACTCAGAAATACAGAAATAGTTTTTCTTTGAATTTACTGTTTTAAATATATGAAAACTTTTGGCTTGTACTATATTTTCAGACTACAGTGAAATTACTTTTAAAGAAAAAAAGAGGAGAAAACATTCAATATTAGTCATCACTTGTAAAATCTCTTGTAAAAGATAGCAATGTTTACCAGGCTTTCTATTTTAGCAAATTTCAATGACTCTGAATAAAACAAATGAGAAAAACACAGCAAAATTTTTCAATATTAAGCTTTGATTCCTGCTTAATTGTAATGAAAATATACTAGTTTTTTCTCTACTATTAAAGAAGTGTTAAGTGTAAATATTAACAGCTGTGTGTACACAAATTTTTCTGAGTAAATTAAATTACAAGAAATGTATTAAATTACAGAGTTAAGTCTTATATTAAAAATAGGCAATCCTCGGTTTGCACAGTATTATGTTTTTTTTTGTTTTTTTGTTTTTTTTTGCACAGTATTATGTTAACAGGCAACTTAGCACACTGAACCGTACAAGTTTTCCCCTAGTTCTGTGGCAAATGACAGGACTCCCTGTATGACATAATCACTTCATATACATTTATGGTATAAATGCTCTTAAAACAGATATTTTTTTTCTCAATTACCCCAATGTTAAAGAGGCAAAATAATTTTTGTATATTTAATGTTAAACTCAAACCTCACCATAAATTCTTGTAAAGTATAATGATATTACTTGATAGTTTAAATAATTATATCAGTGCAACATGCAAAAACACAAAGCATAAAAATGATCATGAATATAGTTTAATAAAAGACATTTGCCTGCTGAAGAACTGAATTTATTTTCTCTTCTAATTCACTATCTATAGACATTTTGGGACCTTGGCAAAAATATAGATGTTGAAGCCAAATGTGACACCATCTGTGTGTCATTCCCTTTTCATAAATTTTCAGAAAATTTGCACTGCTATCAGTAAAAAACTAACACTGTCAATATTAGTGGCCAAGGAATGTAAAAAATCTATTCTGGTTTCCTTTTTTTGGTACTAGGAATCGAACTCAGGACCTTGCGCTTGCCAGGCAGGAACTTGTGCCACTGAGCTATATTCACCCAGCCCAAAAATTTATTCTGTATACAGAATGTATCTGAAATTTAAGGCATGGGGTTTAACCCACAATTGTGCAGGCCTTTTTTCATACATTCAATAGATAAAAATAATAATATAATAAATGACCATGTAATCTTCACCTATCTTAAAATATAAGGTAATTCAATTACAAATTCAATTAAAGCCCATTGTATAGGGCTTTAATCAAAATTTCTTTTCTAGCTCCAGATGTAACTGATTCCTCAGTTTGCTATTCATCAGTCTATATATTTCTTTACACTATTATGATGCAGTTTGTAACAGATACTCTTTTTAAGGTTAACATAATTTCATCTATATCTACTTGTGAGTTTTCATCTTGAAAGGCTGTTTTGGATTTTATGACCTTTTCCTGCAATGATTCAGATTAGAGTTGAGAGTATGAAATTTTATGATGAAGGGAACCTTTAAAAATAACCAAAACAATATAAAGTCATCTTTATGACAGTATTTTTTTCAGTGGATATGAAATTGCTTAAGGCATTAAAAGTTATCTGTGGTCACTTAAAACACTAATGAGCTTCAAATTTCTTTTCTGTCTAATATATCTGTAAGATGATTCTTAGATTAGCAGGTACAGTCAACTGCTAATGTACCAAGCTATAATGTCACTTAAACTATGAAATGGTCTCCTGCCAAATGTTTTGATAATGCATATGCCTTTATTTAGTCTTTCAGAATATTAACGAGAACAATTATACATGTGAATATGTAAAATTATGATGTGGACATGAATGAGTTTTAGCCTTCAATACTTTAAATTTCTACACTCAAAGTAGATAAAATCTTGGAAAGAGGATAAAAATCCTATTACAATTAAGTTTTCTCACCTTAGCATAAAAATTATCACTTTGATTTTAGACAAATTTTTACAAGTTGTAGTTATCAAATGGTAGATCTCACCAGAAAAGACAAAGAAAGTGTGTATGCCAATTCTAAAGAAATTTTAGAATATGAAATACACCCAGTATGAGTAAAGTTGCTCATAACCAAAGTAAAATGCAATATATTTTGTACACAAACAAGTAGCTATCATCAAAATAGGTTTTTAAAGTAATTTCTTTATTCTTTGCACAAAAAATTTCACTGAGTTTATCTTTTCCTTCGGTGTTTCATAGGTTTTATGAGTCTCTTATACCAAATTGTGGTCTTTTGTGATTTGACTATAAAGTCTAGACACTTGTTTATGTCTTTTTTTTTTTTTTTTTTGCGGTACTGGGGATCGAACTCAGGACCCTGCGCTTGCTAGGCAAGTGCTTATTCCACTGAGCTATATCCCCAGCCCTGTTTATGTCTAATTTTGTTCTTATTCTGCCTCTAGTGGAAATGATGTAAAAGGAAAGTTTTAATATTTTCATATAAGGTCAGAAGTACAATTTGTTTTCGTATTTAAACTTTATCATGATGCTCTGTAAATGATATATTAAGAAGATAGTCTTTGTCACTATCCTGCACAGTCAGGGACAAGGACCACTGCTAATTCAGAATGGGGCCTAGGCCTCTTAGTTTGAAACCTGGCGTTCTTCTTGAATTGGCACAGTGGTCCATCTTTATCTGCAACTCTTCTCTGCTGAATCCTTCAGTAAAGACTCTCTGGTCTGGTCTATTCACAGACGTGTACACGGACATAGAGCAGATTCACGTCCATACCTTCCAGTACCTGGTCCTGTTGGTACACAACGATGTGGTTTCTAATTTACCACACATTTAGAAAGTCATATTTGTTTTTGGACAGTTTTCCATATGTAATCATTTTTTTAAAAAAGGGCCTGCTGGTATAGCTCAGTAGTAGAACGCACCTGATGTGCATGAAGACATGAATCCAATTCTCAGCACCAACCCACTCACAAAATGTGAATACTCTCATAGTAAAGAAGATAAATGTTGATTAGAAATTGTTGCTGATCTGTAGATCACAACTATATTTGAAAACTATATTTATGAGTCATTCACAAAATTCACAGAATATGTATCCATACATAATTTTTTCAATATTCTTAGGTGTTTTAAAATTAAGAATTTGCTCTAAGATTTGTTGCCTAGTTTCAAAAATAAGTTCAAACAAGCACAAAACTTGTGAGTAAAACTTGCAGCTAAGTTTGAAACCAACCAAATTTCCTAGGTTTATAAAACTGCATGAAAGACATAGCACTGGGGCACCCAAGAGCAAGGACTGCACTAGAATTAAACCCATTCCAAGTTGTACTTGGATCATGACATTCAAGGGGTCAAAGTAACCAAATTGCAATGCTTTAAATACATACTGTACGTGTGTTTGCTGTGAACCCAAACCCCATCTCTCTCTCCTCTTAAAATTCAGGTTCAAAATTATTTTTAGAATAAGAACGTTTCTGTTCTATCTTTTCTAATACTAAATTTCTTTCCATAAGAGAGTAAGTTTTTCAATTTAAACTCACTTGAGTTACTCAGTCTTTTTCACAGACCATCAGGTTGCCTCACCCGCCCTAGTCACAACCCGTTTTTCTATCACTGGCACAGCTATGCCTTTTTTGGCAATCCTTGCCCCTCATTATTTAAATTACTCTTTCAAAGTATAGAAAATTTTTAAAAGCTGTTATTTGGAAATATATTGTTCAGAAGTTAAAACAAATGCTCTGGTCTTTGTTATTAATACCGTTCTTCAATCAAAGTAACCAGACCTTCTTGAAGAAACAGCTGACTTTAGGATCAGGGCAGGAATACCACAAAGTCAGTCTGCCCAGGCCAAGAAATCCCCAAATGATGAAAATATCTTAAGGGGATTTCATAATCAACAGAAAGAGCTATCCATGGTCAAAACTGGAACAATCTGAGCAAGAACATGAGTATAATAGTTTTGGATGATAGTCCAAAGTATAAACTATTCCTGATGATATGCATAAATAATTAAATTTAAACAAAGGCAAACTAGATAAATCTGTCTTGCAGAAGAATGTCAAAGAATTTATGCAGATACTCTGCCTTAAATGAAGAAGCATGTAACTCCCTGCTCATTAAGTGTAGCTTATCAGAGCTGTTTCCTCCCAGTGGGTACTGTGCACTTTGGAAAGGGTGGAGGAGATCTCTTTCATAGTAGGAAAACTGGACAAATACTACCCCAGCCAGGTGATCAAAGATGCCATCAACTGTGACAGGTCATTTTGGTACTAGCTGCCCTTGAAATGATATCATGAGAATGGCACTTCGTCTCTGTGCTCTTCCTCCTCTGAGTTTATAACCCAAGTCTAATCATTCAGAAAGCAACTGACAAGTCTCAGTCTAAGAATATTGTACAAAGTATCTGGCTATTACTCCCCAATACTGTCAAGGCCATCAGAAATGAGTAAAGAAAACACTCAAAGCCAGCAAAAGGCTAAGGGGACATGATAGATGAACGTCGTACCACACTGTGGATAGGATCCTGGGAAAGAAGGTTGACACCAAGTGAAAGCTAAGAAACTATGAGTAAAGTAGGAGTGTAGAATTTAGTTACAATAATGTATCAATATCAGTAAACTTAATTCATTATAATAAAGACATCATGTTAACATAAATGTTAGCAATAGAGGAAATGTGGTGAGGAGTATGTGGGGATGTTTGTCCTATTTTCCCATTTTCTCTGTAAATTTAAAATTGTAAAATAAAGTTTGGTTTAAAAAATTGAAGTGAACATCTCATTTTGATATGAAAGGCTACCTTAATGTTCAGTTTATTTGTATTATGGTATGAATTATTCAACAGTTATTAAAATACAACTCTTCTGCCATCACAGGCAAATATTTTCTTAACTCAGGGGGCCATGGACTAGGGACTAGCTCCGTAATATGTGTGTATCTAGCATCCCAGACAATGAGCTATCTTGGATGTTTATTTCCTTTATCAGCTAATAACAGTAGCATCTTTGATTCGTGAACAAGATCTGGTGGATCCCAGTAAAAGGAATCTAAAAGTAATTTAGCACATCTGATATAGGTTTTATCTGTATGATTGCCTGGGGTTTGGCATCCTCTAGGCAAGAACAAATTTTTCAAGAAATTAGAGCGTGTACTATTAATAGCTGATAGGTAAGTTTAGAAACTGTTTTTAAGAGATCACTATTGCAACCCACAGGCTCTTAGACCCCTTTATTAATGGTCTAACATTAACTAACCATACTCACTGGGCCTTAAGTGACACTGCAGCTGGCCTCTCTCTCTCTCTCCTAAATAAAAAGTAAAATTAGTGAAACAGACCATCTTCCAAAATCAGATGGCATTAGACATTCTAACAGCAACACAAGGGAATACTTGTACAATTGTAAAAACTACATGCTGTGTGTACATTCTTGATTCTTCTGCTATCTTGATAGCTGTTCAAGATATTAGATGACAAATCAATGAGATGTCAGACTTAGAAATTCCCTGGACCTTATCCTTATCGTCATTATGAAAAGCCATTACTTGCTCCTCTTGATGGAAATCTTTGTGACTGTATTTGTAATTATCCTGTTGGTCTTATTGTTTTGCCCATGCATACTTAATTGTTTCTTTGGTTTTGTCTCCTCCAGGCTTAAAGCTGTATGCCTACCCAAGAAAAAAATATGTTTATCAAGGGCTTTAGATAAAAACTCTGACTGCCAATCAACAACTATGACCCCTTTTAGCCTGAAGAAGCCAGAGTGGTCATCACCGGTTACCCCCTCACGGCAGTTCAAGTTACCTCTTCAGAGGGGGGGAATGTTGTAGGCAACTGCGTAGATAGAAATATTACATAAAAATATTATAGGCAGTCAGACAGGGCTAGGCCCTCAAACAAGGCACTATAGAGGACAAGATACTTTGCAACTTTGGGAGAGACAGGCACTTCCATTGTGTGCCAGACCTCAGGACAAAAGGTTAAACAAATGCACCCACATACCTCCCTAGGGATGGATATCAGAGACTGATATTCTAAATAGGTAGCAATTACCTTGAAAAAAGCCAGGAAGAGTCACTAGCCCAGCTCCATACAGGAAAGTCCCTGTTCTCTATTCATGCCTGCTGGCTACATGACTCACTTCCCCATTTGATCCCAATTTAATCAATTTTACCTAAACAATTATACTTATAATCTTACTGGTTGACCATAGTGTTGTCCCATCTCTGCCCACCTTGTGATTTCCCATATTTTCCACCTTGGACCCACCTCACCTCATGGTTTTGCTCTATAAAAATCCCTGGAAAAGACAGGTTACTTGGCAACCCACTCGGGCCCCCTTCTATCCCTCTCTCGGACAGTTTTCTTTCCCTTAATAAATACATTCTCCTCTTAAAAACAATGGCATCTTCAGTTTATCCTGGCAAAAGAGAAGTGAAAAATAACAGAAAAGAGGGAAGGTCCTATAAAAAAAGAGAAATATTTATTTGGACCAAGAGACTCAGGTAAGCCTTCTGGTAAGTCTATTCCTTCCTCTGTTCTAACTGTAGGGCTGACCCAAGTGGGCTGCATGTCCTACAACCACTGGCAGCTCATGTCCTCTAGTGACTTGGAGAGTCCTTAAGGACTCTTATTCCATGTTCTCTTAGGACAAAGCCCAGGAAAGAGAGTAGTGATAAGGAGACCTGACTTACCCCTTAGACGGCTTCTGCATTCACACTGGTATGAAATGTGCACATCTGCTTGTGAGGCCATCTTAGAAAAGCCAGAGAAGCTATAAGATTATTGTTATGTTTTGGCACTGTAATCATTAAAGTATATGTCAAGTATTGCTTCTTATTTCATAGAAAACACAACATCTAAATTGATAAAAATTTAGTTGGAGAATGATGATTTTTCTAAGGATGATTATTTTATCTACATCAGGTAAACAATCGTCTTCTACCTATTAGGAGAGGAACTCTGTTTTGTGTCACGGTCTGATCATACTAATTTTGTACAAAAAATGTACTTTATATATAAATTTAGACCATAGTGACATATCCTTAAATAATATATAAGAGCTGCATTTTTTATTTTAAAGAGAAAAAAATAACAACAATAAAACAGTTTCAAAACAGACTAATAGGAGAAAAACAATAATTAATACACTGTGTGTTGTTTTCTCTACCATATAGTTATTCAGAGTATAAGATATATGCTTGAAATCTTGTCGAAACAATATTAGCACAAACCTTTCTTCTCAAGAAACTAGAAGAAACTAGCTATGTAACTATGTTAACTGTTTTGTGCATAAATATATTTTCTCTTTTTCTCCTCCTTCTTTTCCCCTTTTCCTCATCACAGTTTGTCTTTTCTTTTGAACAGTTTCTTCCCAAATCACAATATCTATTGTGCATTTTGGACTTTTATTTACACATTCATTTTCTCACATTAGTGAGACAATACATTTACACGTGTGTCTAATTTATTTCACTTATGAGTATAGTCTCAAGTTGTATCCATTTACCTGCAAAAGCCTTAAGTTTATCCTTCTTATGGCTGAGTAGCACTCCATTATATAAAAAAAAAAATCTTTTTTTATCCATTCCTCAGTTGATGAGGCATTTGAGTTGTTTGTGCTACTATAAACATGAGTGCTCATGTATCACTGCGGTACGATGTTTTCAATTCTTCTGAGAAAATACTCAGAAGGGGAATAGCTGAGTTGAATGGTACTTCTAGTCCTAGTTTTTAAGGAATCTCCACACTGATTTCCACAGTAGTTGCACCAGTCTGCACTCCCACCAACAGTGGAGAAGGGTTCCTTTATCCCCACAGCCTGGTGAAGACTTGGTATCACTTGATTTTTATTTTTTTGATGATAGCCATTCTTTCTGAGGTGAGATAGACTCTCAATGTTGTTTTAATTTGCATCTCTCAAATGACCAATGATGTTGACCATTTCATCTTATATTTATTTACCATTTGTATTTCTTTAACTGAGAAGTGCATATACCCATTTTTGGATTGGGTCTTTGAATTTGGGGGAATCTGATGTTTTTCAATCTTTATATGTTCTAGATATTAGTCCTCTGTCTGAGGGACAACTGGTTGTAAACTTTTCTCATTCTGTGGGTTGTCTTTTCATTCTGTTGGTGATTTCTTTTGTTGTGCAAAAACTTTTTAATAAGTTGAGATCCTCTTTGTTGATTCATTGTAGTACTTCCCTTGCAGTCTGGGTTTTGTTCATGAGGTCCCTACCTACACCTATGTCTTTGTGATTTTTACCTATTTTCTCTTCCAGTAAATTTATTGTTTCTGTTTTAATATTTAGATCTTTGATCCATTTTGACTTTAGTTTAGTGCATCGTGATAGACATGGGTCTAGTTTTAGTCTTCAGCATGTGGAGAGCCAGTTTTCCCAGCACTATCTGTTAAAGAGACTATCTTTCTTCCAGCCCCTTTGTCAAAAATAAGGTAGCTGAGCGTGTTTGGAGTTGCGTTTGCAACTTCTATTCTGTTTCACTGATCCTCAGGCCTGGTTCTTTGGGTTACATTATTTCTGCCAGTAAACTATGCATAACTTTTAAAAAATCACTGATACTTGCATTCTTTGATGGCAAGTGAGGTCATTTATGAAAGAAGTTTTTATTTTTTAATAATCAACAGAAATATTTGCACATGCAAAATTTTGGTGTGTATTTCCAACCTGAGCTACTTACTCCTTCATTTAGCTTATTAGTTATGGGTGATAAAGGTTTAAACACATCAGATTCCTGCACCTTGATGTGTTAAGTAAGGCGCTCATTTGTAAGATGGCTGTGGCTTGTTTCCTGTCGGATACATGGGGGAACACTACACGAGGAATGATGAAGCCAGGTTAAACCTGCATCCTAGGTATAGAAGCTTCAGTTTGTATTATTGCTAATTTTCAAGTGTTTCACCCAGAATAACGTCAACTGTAGTTATTTTGTAGTCATCTGCTAAAGTATAACTGTATCTTTACCAAGAATACATTTTGTTAAATCAAAAGTTACTATAAAACCTTCACAGTGGAATTTGTTGGCCATTTAAATTTATGATGAATCTGTAAATGTTACTAAATTTAGTCTGACTGAATCTCTAGTGAGGTCACAAACTGATTTTTATGAAAATACTTCAAATATATTTCAAATGAGTTCAGAAGTCTTCTAAGAAAGTGATCAATCAAATTGTAGTTTCCTGAGTGGTTCTGCATGTTGTATGTCCATAAAAACATGAAGATCTTTCTCAGACTAACTCACATAAGTTTACCTACAATTATTTAGTTCTCTCAAGTGTTCATATTTGCATTGGAGATTATTTACTACATCTGGAATCTTAATGCTTGATGTCTTTAATGGGAAAAATGATACAAAAATATTTCAGTGTTCAGCGAACAAAAATTCATATGATCAACAACATAAAGGAGTGTTTTCTGATCCAGGGTTTGGTTATTTTTGTTTCTGATGGGACAGATCTGTTGAGCAAAACTTATAAACTTCTTCTCTCCCCTTTTCACTCTCCTGTCTGAAAACACACACACACACACACACACACACACACACACTCTCTCTCTCTCTCTCTCTCTGTCTTCAGAATAAGGTCCCAGTTGCCTGTTAACACACACATCGTTTCTAAGTCACCAAGCCTTTTTGAGGGAAGTGGACTCTAACACTGACTACTCCTTTCTCCTCAGGGTACATTTCATTACAAGTCATAGTACTGAGCTTTTCAATGCTTACAATGTTCCCTTGGAGTGTATCAGTTGAGCAGGCGAAAAAACATATCTGGAAGTTTATTATTTTTTCCACTAATATACTTGACACCACCTCTGAGAACAAACAAAAAGCACACTGTCAAGCAGATAGAGCTGGACATAATGTTACTGTTTGTTCCTCACCAGCACAGAGGTATATTTAAGCAAAGAAAGACATTCCAGGGCTCCCCTGGGACTTCCTTCCTTGGCCAAATTATACCAACATGTTCACACCACTGTGGTTCAGACTGTGTTGGAATTTAAAATGCATTTGCCAATGCTTAAATACCACAGCTATAAAAATTCATGTGAGAATCAAACTTGGCTCTGAAACACCATAGAACACATAGAAAAAATACATATACACATGAAATTACAGTATAAGATATGGAAATAAGAATGTCCTTGTCTGACATATTCTGTACTTATACAACAAAGCCTCAAAGTCACCACGAGTCGCCTGGCTTTGGATTATGTTTCAAATCCGGGCTCACCGACACTCATGAAACTTTTGGCAAACATGGGGTGAGTTTCGAGCAAGGCTGGGTAAAATACCTCTTTCATGTGGACCTGTGTTAAACTCGGTGGCTTTGGTGAGGTTTCACCTTGAATTTCACATTCAAATGAACCAAAAGAAACAGAGTAATGGGGACAGGCAACAAAATAGGACAAATGGGAACGGGATGGCCATTCACCATCATCCAAGTTCATTTCATGCTGGTACCACTGGATTTTGCAATTGAACTTTATTGCCTTTAGCAACACATTTGTAGTTTGCAATGCTGGGCAAAACCTTCCCAGTACTTAGGGGGAGAATGTTCTTGACCCTGCAGAGTCCAGACAAATCAGTGAACGATTTACTCAAAATAACTAAGGTGAGTTAAAATACTGACTCTATACTGCAATGTGAAGATTAAAATGTTCCTTATTATATAGATTTGAAGGGGAGGAAAAGCATCAATTAAATGTATAGGTTTTGGAAATAAAAATTAGACTGAACATCTCTAGAATCTCCTACTGTTCACCCAAATTGCAGAGATCATATTGCCTGTGCTTTTAACGAGGCAGCAGGATTGGGGGGGATTGTGCTCCACAGCTCCACCCCTTTGAAGTCGGGTCCAGGACTCCCTTGCTTCCTGCCTTCCTAGCAAGGTGCAGGGTACAGGAGCAGACTGTCAGCCCTGTGGAGCCGCAGTCTGGGAATGAAGAGTCTCTCAACAGGATAGGCTCCATCTATTCCTAATCTCTAACAGACCATACAGAGAAAATCTGGCCAGGAACTGTCAAACTCAGGGTTTGCCTAAGGATTTTGAAAGTACTCTGAATTTGGGGGAGAAAAGAAAAGAAAAAGTAATACACACATGAGCTTTCTTTGAACTAATAAGAATACTGGAGAGTTGACTGAATGGCTAATAAGAGCTACACGTCACTCCTTTAGGGAAACACTTGTTTTTCATGAATAATCTTCATAGAACAGAAGTTTCACTAGCATGACAAACTTTGCCTACTGAGGATTTTCTTCCCAGTTTTTTAAAAAGACTTTTCATTTTCTTTCTTTCTTTCTTTCTTTCTTTCTTTCTTTCTTTCTTTCTTTCTTTCTTTCTTTCTTTCCTTTCTTTTTCTTTCTTTCTTTCTTTCTTTCTCTTTTTTTGTTATTCAAAAGACTATTGTGTATTTAAATGCGTGTTTTCTTTTGAAATGTGGTCTATGATACCAATAAACTTCTTTGGAGAAAAGAATCTTAAGACTCCAAAGATTTTTATGCTCATGTTAAAAAGCAAAAACAAAAAACAGTTGGGCCCTATCACATGTGGTGATTTTGAGAAGCCAGTCCTTCAAGGGAGGGGTGGATGGAATTGGGCTCTGTGTGCTGTCACTGGTCTTGCTTTTAGAGGAAGCAGCAAGTTGTCATAAAGTCTGTCTGGTAAAACAACTTTGCCAGGGGGCTGGGGATATAGCTCAGTGGAATAAGTACCTGCCTAGCAAGCACAAGGTCCTGAGTTCAATCCCCAGTACTGCAAAAAAAAAAAAAAAAAACTTTGCTAGAGAACCCTTTTCTTTCATTTGGGAATTCCTATAGAAGAAACATCTGAGACATTCCAGGGAGAAGCAAAGTGCCAATAACTTATTTGAAGGAAATGTTATCAAAGCATTAAGCAACAACAAAAAAAGACGTTTTGGTGAACACAGTAAATAGTCACAATCAAAGTAAATGGCGTGTTTGAAGTTAAAGTCCACAGATCAAAGTACTTTGCAAAATGTCAAGTGCAGGGAGAAAGAGGGGGGAGTCCATAATGATTTCTCTCTCTCCCTCTCTCTCTCCCTCTCTCTCTCTCTCCCTCTCTCTCTCCCTCTCTCTCTCCCTCTCTCTCTCTCTCTCTGTGTGAGAGAGAGATATTAGAGAAAACTGACAGCAATATACTTACCAAGAGTGAGTCTTGCTAAGATTCAGCTTAGGCAAAATATTCTCAAAACTAAATCATGTAACTTGTACTATACATATACAGAAACAAAATCCCCTCAAAAAACAACTATCCTAATTCTATATTAGCAGTAAATGAAACAGGGATGAAAGAGAAAGATAATATAATATAGCGAAGTCATTTTCCTTCAGGAGCAATTACTGATACAGTTTTTATTCAGGTAGTTATATTTTTTTCTTTTTGGAAAAATGCCCTTAGAAAGCTAAAAATAGAAAAGCAGTCTAAACAACAAAATTATGATGTCTGAGAGGTCTTCTCCCAGTAGTGGCAATCAAGCTTAATTAGAGCTGTGACCCAGCACTCAACTACTACTATATGGCTTCAAGTAATGCAGACAGCTTTAGGCAAAATTTAAAATTACAGCCACAAAAACGCACCGATGCTATTGCCCCTTCCTGGAACACCGTATTTACCTGGGAATCATTTGAAGCCTCCCTTATTTTTACTGTAAATAAGTTACTTTAAAAACATTACTCATAAACACATCAGCAAACAAATGTTAGAGTAAAAATCTTACCTACAAGTAGCTGAGTTCCCAGCTGCTCTGTTCAGAGGAAGTAGGAGTCAGTGTCCTTTTACATGTAGAGATTGTTTATTTAGCCCTTTTTAAAAGGTCTTGAACTCCAAAGGTTTAAGATTAAGTCCAATCCAAGTGTCTGAAGGGAAAAAAGGGCAGGAGAGAAGGCAAATAAGAGAGGGAAAGACTCTCAGCTGCTGGGTGGTGCTACTGTCCAGAGAGCATCTGAGCTATTTTCAGCATTAGCAGCCGGACTTCTCTGAATCACACCCCCCCAGGGAGGTGTGTGTGTGTGTGTGTGTGTGTGTGTGTGTGTGTGTGTGTTTGAGGGGGGTGGACCACAGACCAGGAAACCCACTACAACTTGGTTCATTGTGCCAATATTCATGCAGTATTGAAACACACACACACACACACACACACACACACACACACACTGCTGGGATCTTAAAGAAACAGTGCCTGACCACAATCTTAAGTTTCCTGATCTGATGGAAATAAGATGCTACAGCTTATTGAGAAGGAGGACTTTTCTTCTACGAGTTTTAAAACAGCATTTTTAATTTCTCAGGTAGATATCTGTTGCTACCCTGTCTTTAAGGCTGAAGACAAATGGTTTCTTTCTAGCACTCTCCTAAATTTCCAGTTTCATCAACTATGCTATTTTGAAAGCTACTGAGTTAAGCTGTTGACATTTCTTATCTGCTGGCAGAGACTGGAGACCATTCAGTGACACGATGCAGACAGACGCTGATCCCTGTTTTTCTATCTCTGTGGCTCAATAAAGAAATAATTCAAATCGGGTCACCAACAATGACTGGCGAACTTTGAACTTTCATCTTTTTTAGAATTAATGGCTGAGATCTACAAGCTGCATTCATTCATCAAATGTTTAATGTGGCAGGCGCTGCAACAGGCCAGGGATTTTGAGACAGCTTTGGGGAGGAGCGTGAGCACCATGGTCACCTTCAGAGGCTCAGGGCACACTGAGGCAGCAAGCAAGAAACTAAAAATGGAATCTTTAATAGTCTCCTGCCTCATTTTCCACATGGTGAGATTGTGTCAATCACAACCATTCAAAACTGAGCTCTCTTTCCAGGAAGACTGAGGAAAGGAGTGCACGGCATTACCGCATTACTCCCTCTCCTACACCACTGAGAAGGAAACGTGGTTCCCTTACCAAGAAAACACAAGAATTTTCTAAAAGCCTTTATTCGATGTAAATGAAGTCCCTGAATCTTACCCACTCCTTGCTCCCCACAATGAAGACAAGGCTTGGGCAACAGAAAATACTGCTTTGTTCAAGAGGTGCAAGAAGATTCTCCAGTCTGAACCCAGCACAGAACACTCTGGAGTGTTTTATAATTTATGAGGATTAGTTACTGATGAGCATATCAAACCCAATTCTTTCTTTGCCATTAAAGACACTAGAGCTGGGTGTAGAAAATACTGAGGATTGTGTGTGATGTGCTTAAGAAGAGGATCACAAGACTATTTCGGCTTTTCCACACACAAGACTTTTACCTATTAGCTATACTAGGTCACAGTCTGCACTTGAATGCAGGCTCTGCTGCTGCTGTCTTCTTCAGTTTAGGATGGGTCCTGTCCTGCTGTGTGGCCTCGCCAGCATCTCCTTTGCTCCTCAAGGACCCCGATTGCCCGAGCAGCCCTTGCACAGCATCTTTCAACAGATTTGACATCATGGAGAACACGAGTTGGACTTTGAGTACATTGTAAAACATTAGAGAATAGTAAACTCTGACTTTTCTGTTTACCCAAATATTATGACTTTTATACACTATTGACATTTTAACCTTATACTAATTGTATTAGTGTTGATTTTGTTTATACTTTTCTTTTAGAAATACCGCTTTAAAAAACTGGGAAAAGGTTATATGGGAGTGAGCTTCCTATATTGGGAAAACATTAAAAACGGCCTTGGCATGTGTTTACTGTTGGATAAAATGATGATAATGGCAGCACTAATCCACCGGGTTTGGTGGGGTTTGTATAAATTACGTGTGGAAAATGCCAAGTAATGACTGACACATAGCAAGCCTTTGATAAAAATTAATGTTATTGTCATTTTGTAAATCTGGAGCATTACTGTCCAATACGGTGATGAGTTGTGGCCATTCAGTTCTCAAAATGTGGCTGGTGAGAACTGAAATGTTAGACAGGTGGAATATGCACTGAGTTTTGAAGCCAATACAGAAAAGTGAGCCATCATTAAATTTTCTACTCATGACATGTTGAATTGACAGTATTTTGGACATTGAGTTAAAATGATTTTTAAAATTAATTTACCCTTTTTGCTTTTACTTTTAAAAATGTGACTACTAGACAATTTCAAAATTACATATATGGCCTACACTGTATTTCTGTGGGACAATGCCCGAGGAGACAACAGTCATGCACTGGTAGCAAGCATCAGTCTTGTGGAAGGTTTTATACAATACAGGTTGCTGAGTCTCACACCCAGAGTTTCTAATGCAAGTAGGTCTGGAGAAGGTACTGAAATTTTGCATCTCTAATGAGTTCTAAGATGATTTTTGACCACAGCTGAGAACTTCTAGTCTTCAGAGTTGCTACTTAGAAAGTGGTCCATAGACCAACATTTATATTATTATCAGGATCTTATTAAAAATGCAAAATCTCAGGCACCATCCAGGCCTGCTGAGACAATACGTGCACATTATTAAAATTCCCAGGCTATGCATATGCACATTGAAATTTGACAGCAATTGATATGGACTAGTGTCTGTTACCCTTAAATGCATATAAGAATTATCTGAAAGAAATACCAATACCCTGGGCCCACCCCTGAAGAGTTTTATTGGAGGAGACCTAAGCATTTGTTTATCTAAAGTACTCTCCAGGTGATTCTAATGGACAAGGAAAACCTGAGAGTACTGCGGAGAGCGGGACCCCCAGACCAGATGCAGAGAAGGGTCTCAAACCAGGCCGCTTCCTGGGAAGGGAGCCTTGGAGATGGTCAGGTGCTGGGAAAACAAAACCTGTGCAGATGGTGGGAAGTGCTGAAACCACACAGTGAGGGGCAGTGAGTGGGTGCCGTGTCATCAGTGGGAAGTCTGGACAGAGACAGGCTGGGCCCCTGCAGGTCTCATGGAGGTGCCAGCTGCTCCAGGTTTGGAGTTCAAAGGAAAACTGCACAAACAGAGTACAACTTAAGTCTCAAAGGAACGAGAATGCTCAACAAGCTATCTGGACAGAGATTCAGGTTCTGAGGAAGAAGACAAGGGCCTAGTTGTGAGTGCCCTGGTATGAGTCAAGAGTGGGCCTAGTGGCCACGTTAACTGAGGGTCTTCAGTTCCACAAACAATGGGATTGGTTTCAGAGGCTAGAACAGAAATGACCTTTCAGACAGAGAGGAGATGAAAAAGTGGATGAAAGGTCTGTTATTTGAATGTTTCCTTCTTTCCCTCTTTAATGTGCAAGAATTGAGAAGATTCTGAGCTGAGTATTGGTTTAATTAAATAATATACGTGGGATACAGTGCAGTGGAGGAACCGCTCACCTCGCATATCTGTTCCATGCCCAGCACTGCAAAACAACAATAACAACAAATACAGCAACCACAAAAGTGTACACTAGGCATAGTTTGCAGAGACTGATCCCTTCTCGTGGGGTACTCGTAGCCCAAGAGAGAGTGTTGTTAACCCAAAAGGTTTTCCGGTTGTGGAGCTGGTGATAAAGACCCGTATTTTAGAGGAGGGAGGCCTTCCGTTCCTTTTCACTCATCTCTGTTCTACCCTAAACAAGTAAGCGTTAAGGGTTTGTCTGACTAATTTCATCATTTTATCAAAAACTCCTCTCTTTCAGGCGGGCCCAGATTATTGCGTGGTCATGAGAGCTTTATAAAAACAAAATCGTCCTGCAGCAGAACCTCTGGGCTTACATTAATTGCATTTGAAACTCCCGCTTCTGGGCTGGGGACGTGGCTCAGCCACAGTCTTTGCTTAACATGCATGGCCCTGGGTTCAATACTCAGCATGAAACACATCAAAACTACACTAAGCAGAAAACATCCCATTCTACACATGGTGGCCACTTGGAGCTTTACTTCTCACATTTTGGGTCAGTTGTTTCAGAAAACTTTTAATGTGGCATTCAAAGCAGAGTCAGGATCCAGGGTACCTGGGCTTCAGTCCTGGTTGCATCTGTGTGACTGCGGGCTGGTTACCCTCCCAGAGCTATCTCACCGGGTTGCTGTGATGATTAAAATTGTTACTTGAAAAGAGCATAGAAAAGCTGGCATAGCATAAATGCTATATACCTGTAGGGTTTTAAAAATACATATTTGAATAAATCTGCAGATTACTACAGGTGGTTAAATTATTTTTAATATGTCAAGATGATTTCTAAGGACTTTCATGTGCAAGATTCTCAACTACATGTATTTTGTGACTTTTTGAGTGTTGTTTAAATTTTTTCCCTCAGAGCAGGCAGAATTCTCAATTGATTCCTCATCATTTCCTATTATTTGAGAGGATCTCAGTAGGAAGGAAGTGAATGCAGTTTTCCCATGAATATTGTTTTTCTCGAGTATATTTTTCTCCCTGAAGTCCATTGAAAAGTGAATTGTACTATAAATGTTGGAAGGCTTTTGTGGCCTGTGTCAGTTTAGTAGCATTGTCTAATATCCCAGGAGAACAATGTGTCATTCTCTTACTCAAATGTTTTAGTGTTTAGGGAGCAGCAATAAGACCATCTGAAACACTGGCAGGACTTTCAAAGATGAATTGAAAAGGCAGTCAGATTCCGACTGCAGACAGCAGATAATGCTGACTGAAGGAAGAGGTGGACTGCTGAAGTCATGCATAACAAACGAAGTCTAAATTAAGTGGAACACCCCTTACATTTGTTTGCTTCCAACATATCCAGCAAAATGAAGCACATGCACGAAAAAGAACGATGTTCAACAGCATCGTGTTCTACTCACCCACCAGGTCATCTGTAGGAACCTCAGTGTGTTGTACGACCAGCAGTGTGCAAGTACCCCATGAGGGGATCAAAGCCAGAGAGGCTGCTTTGATTTAGATACAGTCACACAAGCCCTCTACACTTGTGTCCTGGAATGTGGCAGAAGAATCAAGCTATGAACCCTTACCAACATAAACACCTATAATTTTATTTGGCAACCCTCGTAATTTACATCTGCTAGTGTGAACACTGGAAAGATGTCCAGTTACATGTCCGATTACACACATTCCTTGGTGGTTGATGGTAAGTAATTAATGTGTTTTTGGAAGGCAGTTTGCTACCACATGTAACTTTATCCCACCAGGGACTGAATTTTACTAGGCAAGATGAAATATTTACTGAAAGGTTAAAGAACTATTATCAAATGCAAGAAATTATGTAGAAATAACTTTTCAACCTTTGTTGACTTAATTTTCTACTTAAAACTTTGTTTTTAAACTTACTGTCTGAGTTCCATATGTATTTTAAAAGATCTCTGATGTTTATATATAACCTGCTTGCATATAGCTTTTCTTGGTATTGGTATTATATTTGAAATTAAAGATATGCAACAGTTGTTAAAGTTGACATGAAAATAGTTAAGATAAGCCTAATCTTAACTATAGTGGCCTGTTTAAGGCCTCAGCATGACCTGGTATTTTCTAGCCCATTTATCCACTTGTACACTATCTCCCTCTAGCTCTATTTCTCGTGCTTTTCTGGCCTTCCTTTAGTTCTTAGAACTTTCCCCATTCAGGGCCTTGACATTTGTGCAGATGGAAACACCCACCGTCCCCACTCAGCAGTTCATGCTCCGCATTCCTCAGCCTTTGGTTAAGTGGCTTCCGCAGGAAGCACCTTCCCGATCCACCCCACTAGGTCAAGTGTTTTGGTTTTTAACTCTTACAGAGCCACTTTCTTCGTTCCCCGCTAGCTCAAATTTGGCTGCTTTTATGTGAGTGATTGCATTTCCCCAACCAGCCCCTCACTCCACACAGGTGTTGTATTTGTGTCTGGCACCGAGTCAGTGCTCCAGATGGACTTGTTGAACAAATAAATCATTAAAGAAATTCTGTATATGGCATTAAGCAACACACAAGCACTTTTATTATGACATATTTATCAGAACTTGTGAAATAAAATACATCATGGAAAAAGCAGAAGACTGTATTTTAATTAAGCAGCTATCCTACTCAAGGTGATTCTCTGATACATTGCTTTGTAGCTACATATTTGTCTTACAAGCTGTTTTAAGAGGCAGATGCTACACCTTTTCCCCTCAGGGCATAATAAATTTTGTTAATAATTTGCACTTACCTTCTAAAATAGATTTGAAATAAGTCAAGTCACCTGAACACATACATCTCCTAACCTTTCTGAGAACCATCTGATGCTCTATTGGGTGTATTAATCCCTCAGGTGAGGTTCCTAATAAGTACTTCTGATTAGGATTGTTAAAAGAAGTATATGTTGGTCTGTATACTGCTAAATGGTTATAAGATGATTTGTGAGCAGCCAGGTATGCACAGAAGGTCACATCAACAATGCCAGCTAGTCAGGTCACCATCACTCCTGTGGTGCAAAACCCTTCCTCAAAGCTCCACTGTACATTTCTTATAAACATACCACGAACTGCTAGTCACTGACTGAGGAACCTGGGGATTTGCTCTCTTGTTTTCTGGTAAAGGGATAAGTAATGTCACCAGGAGAAGAAAGGAAAGTTCTTTGTGGCCAAGGCTACAGAGCAGTAGCCAAAGGCTGAAGGTATGGGGACAGATCTTTGCTGCACTGACTTATAAGGGGCTCTCTCCTCATTCTAGCACCGGGCAGAGGAATGCTTGTCATAGCCTACCAATATTTTAAGCTGCTTTACTTGTGCACATACTCCTTGTAGATGCATAAAACAATCACCAAGGCACAGGATGAAAAGTATCTTTTCTTAACCACTCGACAAATGCACAAATTAACCCAACTTCACATAGCTTATTTCCATAAATACTATGATATGACTCAAAAGTTAATTTTGCAAGGTATCACATTGTGAGATATATATTTTATCTTGATTCCTATTTCCTGCCATAGAATGCCTAAATTCCTTGTATCTCTGAGGAGGTAATGTTTTTGTATGTTATTGAGTGGGCCGGTGGCTGGTTGCCCCCAGGAAATCATACAGGGGGGCTGCTTACTGAGAAGACCAAGGCATGATTACAAGGTTTGGACTCTTGGCCCCTACTCCTAATCCCCAGGAAGGTGAGAGTAGCTGAAGCCTAAGCTAATTAATAATGGCTAATGATTTAATCAGTCATGCCCAGTAATGAATCCTCTATCAAAATTTAAAAGGACAGGGTTCAGACAGCTTTTGAACAGCTGAACAGGTGGAGGTTCCTAGAGAGAAGGGCAGGCCCTTCTCCCCTGCCTTGCCCTAGGGGTCTCTTCAGCTGTGCCTGTGTGATATTCTTTATAATATGCAGTGGTAACTCGGTTCATGAGCACTTTTGTATGCAAACAATTTGGTTCACAAACAGAAGCATTTGGCAAAATTTTGTTTGTGTTTGCAAACTCTGAATTGAGTGACGAACATGACCATGGCCATCTCTCCCACCCAAGCACAAACATAACCATCTTCTCCAAAATTATGGAATAAATTAAGTTCATGAACAGAGGTACCACTGTACTGCTGGATGTGCTTCACTCTGTGCTGTGAAACACCAGAAAATTAACAAAACCCAAGGAGAGAGTGATGGGAATTAGAATTTAGAGCTTGTTGATCAAGCACTGGTAAAACAACATGAGGCGTGCATTTGGCATCTCAAGTGAGGGGCAGTCTTGAGAACTACACCCTCAGCCTATAGGATCTGACTCTCCAGATAGTTTCAGAACTGAATTGAATTAGAGGACTCCAGCTACCATCCACTGCAGAACTACTTGCTGGTGGGGGCAAATTCCTGCACCTTTTGAGACCACACAGGTCATTTGTATTCATTGTTATTAAGAGCATAGAAGAAACAGACTGAATATCCGCTAACAAGGATAGACACAAATGTGCATGCACACACACACACACACACACACACAAGAGTACAGAAAAATTCTAGGAACGTGTCCTTAAAAGTGACAGGGTGGAGGATGCATAAAGAACAATGTATAGTTGAGAAACATCCACAAGTTAGAAGGAACATAGATTCATAATAGAAATGCCTTCCTAATACATGCAGGTGGGAACCTCAGAGACTGGCCAGGTGAATGGTCTCTATGCTGCCCGTCCTCCAGTCCAGACATCTCTCACTTGTTTTTGTGGCCTGCTGGTGTGCAGAGACCTGGGTGTCGGGAGAAGCTGCAGCATGGGTCTTCTCAGCTCCGGGTGGCCAGGTGAGGCCCAGCTGCTGGAAGCCCAGACCAGGCACTTCTGACTATTAGCTACCCCCTCGTTTATCTCAGTGTGCCTATCAGTACTGTTACTTTCCTACACACCACAATTCGCAAAAGTTAGGGAGAGAATGCTTTAACCAGCAAAGTCAACCTCCTACATACGAACGGACAACAGTTTTGTCACAAAAAGAAGCATCACAAATTAGGAAGAATGGGAGTGAGTAATACTTGAGAATTGAGCACTGAGTGATGTCTTAATTTTATGAGCAAAAGGGTGGGCAGATCTTTGTTCAGACGTTCGCGGCTGAGGAATGGGCCTGGTCTCCAGCAGCAGCAGCAGAGGGCATAGGAGGAGGAGGCTGACCTGCAACGGTGAATGCCCGCCCACGCTTTTCGAGGATCAACTCTGACTGAAGTTTCTCTCTAATGCCTTTTATTGAACAATCAAGTCAGTACTCTACCCTCATTAGATTTTTTTAAAAATATTAATCATTAGTGCGTATTAATTGTACAAACCAGTGGATTGCGTGTGCCAGCATGGCATTTCCATACAGGCGTTCGTCACACTTGGATCGTGTCTTCCACCCGTCCTCTTCTCTTCCCTAGTGTAGTCTTTCTTCTATTCCCTTCTGTGTTCAGACCATCTATCTTTTTTCTTTTTCTTTTTATATTTCACATATGAGAGGAAATGGTACATATCTTTCTATGTCTTGCTTATTTTGCTTAATGTGATGTCCTCATTATACTTTAAAATAAATAAACTACATAAGAGTTTCGGAAGAAACTGAAGATCCATTGTTTACTCTTTTCCTTACTAAAGAGTCCTGATGACTAGTTAAAAATTTTCCCTTCCCATACATTCCTGAAGTTGGTTCTGACCCATCAGCTCCAGGCATGACATCTTCCTGAAATCACCACACATACTCAGCAAAAGCACAAAATCCCCTAAGAAGAAAGCTTTTGGGGCTGAAATGAGGTCCTATCCTGGAGGCCTGCACTAAAGGACGAGTGCACCCTTTCTGGGCTGCCCACCCCTGGACATCTTATTTGAGGCAAATCCAACCTTTCACTTGGTTAAACGGCTGAATTTCAGGGGTCTGTTACTTGAGGCTGGAAACATCTAATATAATCGTCTAAGAACGATTTTATTACATTGTACTGGCTGAAAGATAGTCATAAATGATTAGGCATACCATAGAGATACCATGTAACAAACAGTTTCAGAAGTTGTGAAGGTACTGTGGACAGCAACAACTAGTCCTTCCAACTACCGTGGGCACTGGGTTTCAGACCATTTCCTGATGGAGGAAAACCTGCTATAAAAACAGAGCTGACACGCCCGAAGTCCGAGGAGGTGCGCCCGCTCAATATTACTTGGTTCCAAATATAGTAGAGTAGTGATTTTTCTAAAGCAAACATTTGTTGATCAGTGACATGAAGAGCAATAAGAACACAGCAATAATCTACAGGAAATACAAAACAGGAACCCAGTGTTTATCCTGCTCTCAGTGCGTGCTGCCAGGTCATTGTTCAGAAAACTTTGAACAGGGTCACTCACTGCAGCCTTTGAAATCTACATTGAATGATGGAATTTGTCCTTGCTACAGAAAGGGCAATTTTGAAAGATTATTCAGGGCTGGTAATAGAATAGCTTTGACTGTTAAAAAAAAACTCCTAAGACTTCTCCTTATGATTTTCTTAAAATCATAAATGTTGTCAGTTATCATTGAAGAAAATGAATGTTGGATTAGAAAGCCAAGACTTTTTCAGAACTACATAGAAATATGCAAACAATATGGAGATTATTCTAGGCATTCTTATTTTATGGTTTCTGATTAAATACCACAAACTGAAGAAACGAACATGGATCCACACAGATGATGGCTGTGATACATATTTTTTCTACCCTCATTTGCCATGTTTGCATTTAAAGTATATGTCTGTCACCATCACGTCTGATAACTCCAGCTTTCAATTTGTGTGGCTACTCTAATCTCTTCATGGTCCAGGTTTTTTATAGATAAAATAAGAACTATAGCAGTACTTCGTTCATGATTGCTTTGAGGATTAAATAAGTTAATATATGCAAAGACCTTAGACAATGCTTGGCACACAGTAGGCAGATGCGATTAACTACCTTAGGGTAAGACAATTTCTAAAATATGATTAAAGAATGTAATGTATGGGAAGGCACACATGGCATATGGTAAACTGAGATCGTAGTTTCTTAAAAGGTGCATAGAAAAAATTCTTTGCTGATACAGTAATCTTCAAAACTACATGTTGTTTTATATGCTGATAACCCAAGTTCAGAATTTTATGTTTTAATTTTTATATTTTAATTTTAAATAAGAATTCATGGAATTTTAAAACAACTAGGTTTCCATCTGTGCTAATAATTTGGTCATGTAGTTGACATAATTCTTTTAAAGCAGGAGCATGTCCATCAACTCATTTGGTAAGTGGAAAACTAAACAGAAAAGGTACTGGCATTAAGAGAGTAACTTGGACGAAACAAACTGACTCTATAAGGCCCTACATGATTCTATCATTCCCTTAGCATGTAGGAGGAGTGGATTTTTAATCCTTTCCATCTTGTTACAAATAAATACACATGACTGGCTGATAGCTGAAGTGTACGTGTCCATGTGCTGTGGTGAGCATCAAATTGGAAGGAAGAGAGCCACAGGCTTTGGAATCAGGCAAGGCTCACCTCCAGGTTTAGTTTCCCAGAAAGCAAAGCATGGCACTCTGGGAGAGTTGCTTAATCTCTTTGAGCCTTGATTTCCTTATCAATAAAATGCAGGCAACCCCATCCACCCATATTGGGAGCTTCGTGAGAGGATTAAATGAGACCTCAGTCGAAAATCAGTTCTAGCCCGATAGGAAACCCTTTAAAAACTTAAATGTAATCAGTTCCTAGTACAGTGTTTGTGTGCTGGTCCATACTGAATATATAATCAATGAATATATAACCAAGAAAAAGAATACACCAAATAGAAAACTAAAACAGGAATAACAGATACAAGACTTGACAAAAATAGCTAAGAGATACTGATGCAGACAAATTGAACGGATATAATGGAGAATAGATTTTAAAGAAAGAGTAAATAAAAGATAATATTTTCCTCATAGAAACAAAAAAAGAGGAGAGATAAATTGTAAACCTCAGAGACAGATTGTCACATTGATTATTACAATAGCTGAGGAAATTTATTTATTTTTATTTTTATTTTATTTTATTTTTTTTAGCTGAGGGAAATTTAAATGAGATTGTTTCTATACACCACCTATATAGTCTTTCCCTGTAGGAAGATAGTAATGACTTAGTGGTTTCTATGAGCTCTCTATGGTTTCTTTTTAAATGCAGAGCAGTTTTTATATAAAAATCAGATCATCTCATTTCTCTTTCGTCCCTTTCCCCATTTTGTCTCCCCTCCCATGGGTCAGTGTCTCCACCTTGGGGACTCAAAAGTTTCATGTCTAATTTCAGCGACATCAGCTTCTGGATGGGCAGGCCTCACTTACTGTTCCTCTCTACAGTATTTCTCGAATACGGCAGTCTGAAGAGCTTCAGGACCAATTTTAGTTTTCCACATTTCCAAATTTTCACCTGATTTTGAACCATTATTTGAAAGGAACATTATGAAACTTTCCTAGTCACATCTTCACATGGAAATTGAAGTAGGAAGAGTAGTTTTAGATCAGATTTTTTCAAACTCAACTTCAATACATATTCTTTTGTTTTGTTTTGTTTTTGGTACTGGGAATTTAACTCAGAACCACAGTGCTTGCTGGGCAGGCACTGTGCCACTGAGCTATATCCCTGGTGGAAGAATGATTTATAGGAAAGCTATCACTAGGACAAAGGTATAAGAAACATTGTTCCCATGGGTTGAAAGGTCAGATATTTGCATCAATAGCAAATTTCTGTCTGAGATGGGGTAAGAATTCCAATAGGGTCCTGTCTGTCAGTCTGTACCATAAGCAGCAGGGCTGTTTCCAAGCCAACTGCTGCTTTCTTTTGCTTGGAAGCAGCCTTAACAGAGACCCGCTATTCAAACCCTGATGAACCTGCTACTCACAATAGTGGGCTCATTTAAGTATCAGGTGATAGCTTCAGTGAAGCAACAAAAGAAGGTTTTTATATAGAGAAAATGGATACACAATGGAGAAGATGAAAGTTGGAATAATTTTAGTGAGAATGGATTTAGCTGGGAAAGAGATTAATAGACTGTTTCTTAAAGAGAAAGATGAAATTTGGGACATTGTTCAAAATTAGGCTCACGTTTTAGTCAAGGCATACCCAGATGCACCAGTGGAATAAAATGATCTCAGAATCAATCAGTTAAGAAAGAGGAAGAACACCAAGTATGATTGAGAAAGGACTCAAGAAGTGAGATGATTCTGAGGGATAATTCCAATACAAGTTTTGTTTGGTCAAACTTTGGAGAAGAGGAGAAATTTATAGCCAAGTTCATTTCCTAGCATTCTGTTAGGGTACACTCAACTCGTTTGTTAAATTTTGCAGTTGTACCCTGTAATGAATCCCCCCTGCAAAGACAGATAAAGATGACTAAATTCAGGTTGCCCTTGGACTTGCATGTACAATGTCAGGTAAGAAAAGGAGGAACTGGAAAGGTCTTAGTGAATGGTGCCCATCGCTTGGATCACTCTAGAGTTGTGAACTGCAGTGGCTCTGCATTCTGTAACATGAACTTTGTGTTCATGTTACTGATGAAGATCTATCCACTTGGCCTCTTTTTAAAAGTCTTGCACATATCTGAACACAACTTTGGACTCCAAATTGGACTTTGTGCACCACTTTCTATTTTGGGAGACCACAAAAGTACTGGAAATTTCAAGTAACCAACACCATGACCTGCAAAGTAAAGAGGAGGAGCTAGTGTGCACATGATCCCTGGGTTGCAGAGCACTTCCTCATTGCGGCCCTCAGCTATTCTCCGAGTGTCTGACTCCCTCATCAAGACCAGGTTAGATCATCTTTGTTGTGATATGTTTACTCTTTCAGTTAACAGAATTCTCAAAAATCAGCCTAAGATCATTTTTGAAAACTACTTTTGTGTTGCCTTGAGATGGCTAATAGATATTTTTATTATTCATAGGAAATGACACTGCCTTCTTCCTTCTAATTTGAACCAACCCTACAGAGAACTCCTCAGCTGCAATTCCTCCATTCCAATCTTATTTTACCCAGGTTTGGATTAACTAAAGATTCTCAGAACTTTCAGGTTTGTAGCAGGAGGTATCTTTAAAAAGGCATGATAATTTCATTATATATTAGACTATAATATGAAGTGAATTATAAATTGCATCTATAATGATAATGTTTGTACTACATCATTCCTTGTAACATCATATTAATTACTTATTAAATCTTATATGTGTATGGTCACAAATAAATTTATTACATAAAGGATTATACAATGTTATTATAAAGTCATAATTTTATTTCATACTTGTTTTGGTGGTGGTACTGGAGATTGAACCCAGAGCCTTTACACTAAGCTACATACCCAGCCTTTTAAATTATTTTCATTTTGAGACAGGGCATGGCGAAGTCACTAAGTTGCCCAGCTGACCTCAAACTTTTCATCTTCCTACCTCAGTCTCCAAGTATGCTGGAATTACAGGTATACCACAAAACCCAGTTATTTTGGATCTTTTACTTTCATCTTTTAAAAGATACATCTGTCTTTGACTTTTAGAACATATTTACTTCTTATAATAGAATTATTCCAGACAGAAATAATAACTCTTACATTGTCTTGATTGTTATTGCAATATTTTATTAGATTTTTTTTTAGCCAGATGTGATGGCCATCCCTGTAAATTTCAGCCACTTGAGAGACTGAGGCAGGGTATTCTAAGTTGAGGCTAGCCTAGGCAATGTAGCAAGATGTCTCCAATTAAAACTCAAAGGAAAGGGGTGGAGATGTAGCTCAGTGATAAAGTGTTAACCTGGGGCATGCAGGAGGCCCCGGGTTCAGTCCCCACCACTGAAGACAAAATAAAACCACTCTGTGTTTTACACACTTAAAGTGCATGAAAATGAACATGGTGAGGAATTGCTATAATTTTGCTCCTGTTCATGCTTCTGTACCATATTCTCACTGCCCTTCTTAATAAATTTAGGGATTAGTTTTGGCCCTGAGGTTTTTTCCTACACTCTAAATACATAACATTTTATGCTACTTCCAAGTCAAAGTGAGTAGTTCCACCATGGACTGTGTTTTTCATTTCTGTTTTGTAGAGAAACAATATATTTACCCTATTTAAAAGACTTATGAATGGTCCTCACTAATTTCTAGGCTAAGGAAACGTTTCTAATTTCACAGCTTTCAAAGGGTTGGGAGATGGAGTCTGTTTCTGATTACACACTTACCTCCATGTACTGCTTCAGTGGTTATGTGAACTGTGTCCTGAGAGGAACTAGCTGGTGAAAGATGTGAAACACAAAAGTAATGAAGTAAATAAACCAGGCTATGAACACATACTGGTTGATGTCCACCCTCACATACAGAGATGCGTTATTACTAAAACTTTCCCAATTCTTGCTTACAAGATAACCACTGTGCCTCCACAAGTAAATGTACCTTTGTCATTTAATTTGTTGGATGTATTTTAATAGCATCACCTAGTGAATAAAGACTGTAAAATTCAGATATTATTACAAGACACCTGAGTATTTGGGTGACACTAAAATTGGAATTGTTTCTACATAAAAAGAGCCAGGAAATCTAGGGACTCAGATTTCATTCCACTTTTGTATATAGCCAGTCACATTTATATGAGCAAGTGACCTCTCTATGTAAAAGAAACTGTAACGTTTTAATTTTAATGTTAAAACATTGAAATCCTTATTCAGTCAATCATTACTGGGGCTGATGGAAAGTATCTCTCATTTCCCAAAGGCTGAGATGTGTTTATCACTTAACAACTGGCTTTTAATTTGGAGCATAGCTCAAAATTCTCTGGCTCACTTTTTTCTGGAAAGAGTCACATTTGTAACTCAGCACTGATTAAAATGGGCTCCTTCTTCCCAACCACATACATGAAAACAAGACACTGATTTGGGTACCTAATTATGAATGTTCCATATTATAATGTCCATCTCTAAAAAATTTGAACAGTAAGTTATCAAACTATGATTTTAACTGTGAAGCAATAAAATATATCAATGTCCTTTTAGGAGCATAAAATTGTGACAATGTTTATTTAAATGATTTTTTTCTTAAGCAACTTTAATTCTGGAAAATATGCAAATTTTCAATACAACTTAAGTTACATCTGTTGGAATTAGAACAAATGCACTTTTACTGTATACCACTATTTATTGCCTTCTAATAGTATGTGTAAATTCATCAACTATGAAAGAACAACTAAGTTTAGATACTGGGGATGGAGCCCAGAACCTTGTGTATGTTAAGCGCACTTTTTTCCACCAACTGCACCCCTACCACCCTTTTCTACTTTAAATGTCTTGGTTGGATGAACTCTTTTACCTAGCTTTTCAAGACTTATCTGTGAAAAGGGATTTATCATAAAAGTTAGTGTTGATATTTACTATTTATCATTCTAGATACTCTCTTAAAAATGTGAAGGTAGATTGTTTTCCCCCCAAAACACATGCTCCCCAAGTGATCATTTTCTCCTTTAGATCGGAGTGCTATAATCAACAAAGGGAAATTGTTCAACACGTGCATAGCTACAAGATTGTTGATTCTTTTTGAACTCTAGTTGAACTGTATTTGGTTCCAAAATAGAGCTAATTATTCTTAATCCAGAGGTAAAACCATCACTGCCAGTAAATAGGCTCACTGATATTGAACATAGACTATCAAGTTAGCAGTGATCAGTTCTCCAATGGTACATTGTCTAAATAACCTCCCCAATTAAAGTAGATGCAAATTTTAAGAGTAAAAGGGAATTGGTAAAATATTTTTATTCAAGGCTTTGAAGTTTTTTTTTTTTTTTTCAGTACTGGGGATCGAACTCAGGACCCTGCGCTTGCTAGGCAAGCGCTTATTCCACTGAGCTATATCCCCAGCCTGTTCTTTTCTATTGATCAGACCTGTAACACTGTAGTCAAATGCTTCAACATAAGTACAGTCCCATAAATATTCTTTGGTCCCCATCTAGATGCATCTGCTCATTTTGAAATTTTGTAACTGCATGTGGATTTAGAAAATATGAACAGGCAAAGGAAGAAAAGAAAAACCACCCACAATACAACCACACTACGAAAATTAATTATTAATGTCCTAGATTTTATTTTTTCCTACCTCTTATTTTTATGCTATTTCTGTTCTTTGAGAATAAAGAAATTTGATGTTTGCTTATAAATTAAATGTGTCCATGGACCCCACAAGCGAAACTACAGAGGGGATGATGAAAATGAGGATTATAACATTTTCTTTAGGCTGACCTACAGTTCCCACAAATGGCTGTTAAGAAAAATGTTGAGAGCACAAAATTTGGAATGTGGCCAACACAAGTCTAAATCCTACTTTCCCCGCATGTGTGACCCTGTGCAAGTTGTTCAACTTCTCTGAGGCTGTTTCCTCTTCTGTAAAATGAGAATAATACCCTCATCAGAGTGTTTTTGAGAATAGTCAATGAGAGGTATCTAAGGAATTTGGCAGGCTGCCTGGCGCAGTATGCATTCAATGAATGGAAGCTATTATCATTACTTATAAGAATACTTGCATTATTTTACATTCCTAACTGACCCTGTAGATCACAACCCTCCAATACCATGGGACATGAAGACTCATTGTAATCAGCCCAAGAAAAACATAATTAAACAGGTAAACCTATCAGCGAAAAATCATATTATGCATTCATAAGCAAGTTCTTCAGGACTGTAGGATTATAGTCTCAATTAGCATAGCTGACACCAGTTCTTTGGAATTAGGATCTTTAGAAATACTAGTCTCCTCTATTCTATCCTAATTTACTTTTTATATCAAAGATTAGTTGACTTTACTGGGAACAGAAGATAAAGAAGTGAGTTTTAAGCTAGATTATAAAAATTTAAGCACAAGGTGATCATTAAAAGCCTGGTGAGTTTTATAATAATCATATTTTTATTTATTTCTCTCTTGAAGTATATTTTTACTTATTTTGTGTAATGTTTTGCTCTGAGCTCAGTCAAGCTTCGTTATGTCAAAGCCTCTGGGAGATCGCCATTCCACTTTCATTTCAGAATATACTTTTATTGATAACACAGTTATCACTTATCAAGGGCCAGTTATGCACAAGAAATATACTTCAGGGGAAGTTTGAAATTCAGCATTAGATCTATGCGCGTAAAGTAGGGAGGTGCTACATTCAGAAACATACAGAAATACAAAAATCCAAATCCAAGCACCGGCCCTGCATAAGAACTCCCGAGGGACAGCACACCCCAAACTCATTAGCTATTCTCTGATGTTAGGGAATCCCAGATTGCATTCCCTTGGTCCAGTGCACCTTCCGCCGGATCTCTGAGGAGTTCTAATCCGGAGACTTCCGTATTAGGATGCTCTCTTACCATGACAAGTTTTGGGGCAGAGGCTTTTCTGAAAGTACAATGGTAATGAGGAGCTGTCTGATTTTCTGTCAGATTCTGGGAACTCCATCGGCCCTCTTGACCTGATAAAATCTTCCTCAGACGCAGTTTTTCCTTATCTTTTTTTCCCAGGACAGAAACCTACAATCATATCATGCTCTTGCCGCCCCCCCCCCCTCGCAAAATGTACAAGAGACCATTGATTCTGCCTCCATTACCCGTGTTCCGGGATTTTATCTCCAGGTCTGTTGTCTTCTCCTGGCTGGGGCTTTCTGTTTTTCTCTCTGAACTCTCATAATACAATGCATTCTATGGTAATGCTTAACTCGGTCTCACCCCACCTTAGGAGCACTGGCATCTTAATATTTCATTTTCCAACTTCAGCTGTTCCAGCACTTTCCCACCTACCTTACTATAACACACTCACGCCACAATACGGCTCTGCTTGGCCATTTTTAGTTTCTCTTTCCATATTGGGCACCCTGAGTTCTGGCCATAGCAAGTGGCTTCCAGCCCTCAGAACATGTCCTGCTACGCTTGTACGCTTTAGCACACCTCGTTCCTCAGTCAAGGTAGGCTAAGCACATTCCAAGGTGAATGACCACATAACCTTAGGCCTCGTCTCCAACATCCTTGTGATGTGATTACAGCAGTTCTTGCACAACAAGATAGAGTACTGCAAGGTTTCCTTTACTTCTGTGCATTTTCAGCTCTCTGTTAATGCAATATTATATGGAATTAGAATTGCCTATTGGTAAGACAGTTGCCTGTTGCCAAGACTGTTTGGTAGTCACTGTTTTATATGTACTTGGGTGAGTGACTGAGTACTTCACAGGTCTTTTCCTTCTAGAAAATTACCTAATATTACTTAGCATGATAATGATCTTGATGCTGGTAATAAAAATACATGTGGCTGGCATTCATTCTGTCTCTGATATCCCAGTCATTTTTCAATAATGCCATTTAATCCTAATGGTGAGCCTCAGAGGTCAGTGCTATCATCTAAAAGTAGGGAAAGGTACTTTCCCATGAGGAGCAGGTAGAACTTTAGAGAATTCCAGGGACTTTGTTGCCCCTATACCAACTTAGCAAATGCAGAGCTGGGAATGATTTCCAAGCTCTTGTGACTATATAACAGCCTTTACATTCACGTCTGCAACACACCAAGCTGTGTTCAGAATATTATCCCTATATGTCCTATATGTCTTACTCACAAATATTACCCCTATATCTCCTACTCACCAGCTTCCAGTGTTCTTTCCTGCCTTACTCATCTCCACATAGGATTCCGTCCCCTGAAACCTTTCCCTTCCACACATCTGAAGTAGTCCAGGCAGCATGAGCCACAGTCAGTCCTGAGCCCTTCCTCCAAGTGTTTGCTCACCTCTGTGTTGGGGCTTGTGATGCTGTGTGCTTATGGGCTTGGTGTGCCTTGTCCCTAACAGTGGTAAACAGTCCCCAAGAGCAACAGCTCCAGCCAGCCCCCTACCTCACACAGCCAGGGTACTCAGAGGCACATAGCACTTGCCTTCCAGATGAACCCACATCTGTAATAAGAATGATAATAGTATTTTCCATTTTTTTTTTTTTGCGGTACTGGGGATCGAACTCAGGACCCTGCGCTTGCTAGGCAAGTGCTTATTCCACTGAGCTATATCCCCAGCCCCTTTCCAACATTTCTTGAGCATCTTCTCCATGCCAGACCCTGTTCAATACAGTTAGAATACATAACCCATTGCATCCTCACGAAAGTCTTTGAGATAGTTTATCATTTAAACCTCTTTATTTCCTCAGAAAAACTAAACTTGCAATACTGTTAAATTCAATAAAAAAGTTTTGCTCAGTATTGAACTCCACACATTCCTAAAATTTACCTAATAACTTGTTTTTTCTTAAACTGCATTATTTCTTTCCAATAACTGGTTCAGACCAGTCAAGTCCACATCCTTTTTTAAAAACAAGTTGTTTGTTTTCAAAATTCATTTGTGGCAAATAGAAAAAGCTGGTGCAGGTAGCTTAAGTATTTGATCAAAATGTACTTAGCAAACACATTAAATAGCTTTTAAAACCTCAAAATATGAATATTTTTCCATAGAGTAAAAAAATCATTAGAGTTTTTTGTTGATTAAACATACTCTCTGGGAAAAATGGCTTTCACTGGGGTAGTAGGTATATTCCTACACTGCAGACAAATATTAGCCCATGTCTAGCTTCAGTTAGGCTACATCTGAGACCCTTACTGGTCCCACAAGCTGCTGTGCTCCTTCCTGATGCCTGAAAAAGTATTCCCATTACATACTAGGTACTGTCATTTAGACATTTCCAACAAATATGTCCAATCCTCTCCGTAAAGCCTTTCTCCCCTAATAAAATAAAGCCGAACTCCATCACCATTGTAGTTGATAGCATCGCTATCTCCCCAGTTACAGATCAAAATGAGTCTGCTTCCAACAGCCCTAACTGACCAGCTGTTGGGTGAGCATTAGCATCGCTGAGGTCTGTCAGACTCCAATTATATGCAGAGTACAGAGGTACCTAAGACCTCACTGACGAGGATCCGAAGCGTCCTACACATCACACACATGCCTGGCTTCACAAGACTTTAGAGGACTCGAGATAAGTAACCAAGTGCAGGGATTTGAAGGAGACTGTCCTATAAACTTCCATGAAGAGTTAACAACAGTAACGGGTGACATTTATGGTACCCTGCTTTATGTCAGACAATGTGTTATCAACAACCTATATACTATGGTAAAGCTCAGTTCTTTTTTTTTTTTTTTTCTTTAAGAGCAGAATATATTTATTGAGAGAAAGAAAGCTTCTGTCCAAGAGAGGGACAGAAGGGGGGCCCGAGTGGGTTGCCCAAAGCTCAGTTCTTAGTTATGCTTATTTAAAAAAGGAAAACAAGGCCCAAGGTGTTTCATAATTTGATCTGTTTCCCAGCAACCAGGTTTTGAAACTAGAACTTCCAACCCATGTGAGTCCAAGATCCATGCTTCCAACCACTAGCTCCCAGGCTGTGACACAGCCTTTCAAATGAACGAGACTGAGCCCTGGGAATCCCCACATTTTATTCCACCTTTGATCCCCCCCGATGACTCACTACTGCGGACAGGCCAAGGCTGCCCACGGCTCCCCACCTCTACTCCACTTCCCAGGCCTCACCGGGCCTCACCCCACACCTTGGAATTTCTCTTAGGAAATTCTTAGCCTCCTTTGCCTAGCCCTCAGTATGTGGCTCCAGCTCCTCAGTTCACTCCAGCGCCCAAAGCTCCCAGGGATCTCTGTCCCTATTTGCCAGTCCCTAGCAACTATCATCTAATTCTGTTCCTGAGTTCAGCAATTTTAGATCCCACATGTAAGTGAGACCCCATAGCATTTGTCTTTCTCTGTTTGGCTTATTTCACTTAGTATTATTTCCTTAGGTTTCACTGTACTGTTGCAAATGACTGGCTTTCCTTCTGTAAGAGCCAGAGGATTGTGGGATGTGTGTTTGTAATTTTAAAAAATCCATTCATCCACTGATGGACACTTAGTTTGTGTCCACATCTTCTCTCCTCTTTGAACATATTCCTGAAGTGGTGTTGATAGATTATATAGTTGTTTTTAATTTTTAGAGGAACTTCTGTACAATTTTCTATAATGGCTATACCAGTTCATCAACAGTATACTTGAATGGTATTTAAATTGGGCCATGAATAAATTGGAATTTTGGCAATTGTTGGAAAAGCAAGCCTCACTGCATCAAGAATTGTTTTACACAGCTAACACACAGTGTGCCCTCGGTGCATTCAAGTAAACTCTCTAATTGGCACCGTAACTTTACAGACTATGTGCTCTGGCTGCCACTTCTTTACGTCATCTTCCCTGGCCACCTAGGACACCTCCTTTCTCTGAGTAATTAATCCTCATAGTCGACAGTTTTCACATTGTACAAATGACTTCTGTACATGTCTTTTTAAGGAAAGCATAAATGCACCGATATCATCTTCTGTCTTCAATTATAGCAATTAGCATAATTCCTGCCTTGTTTTTTTCACTAAGCTATGAGCTATTTTAGTGGCATCCTGGGTCATTTTCTAATTGCTAAATACACAGTAGGTCTTTGGTGGGTGTGCAATAAGTGAATGAATAAATGATATCAAAGATAATTTTAATATATAATTACAACTTCAGCATCTACACTTGAGCTAGAGCGCTCCTTAAATTGTACCCAGAACTTAAAATCTTCTTCATATTTCTCATCTTTATTAGGGCTTTCATTTCAATACCAGATAAAATTAGGAAAAACATGACTGAATAATGTATTAACCTATTAACAATGGGGACCCCACCTTCAAAAATATGGAAGAGTTAAAATATCTATGGTTGTATGGCCACACCTATCAATCATAGTGTCTCTTTCTGGACATTCTGGTCCACCTAGAAGTGATAAGCTTATGTTAGTGTTATGTTTGTTGAGAAAATACGGTTTGATGATAGTCTTAAAATAGTTTGCACCCGGCATTGTATTTGCCAGATGAAATTCTGATTTTGCTTCCCAAGAGAACGGACTGACCAATTAATAATATGAGCATTGGGAAGTGATATTTCTCAGTGCCAATCAACAAGGAACCCTTCTGTTTAATTGGCCTGATAAAGTACTCTTTTTTTGTCTGAGACACCTTTGCTAGAGCAAGTATAAACTTCTTGAAAATGCCTTAGTTTTGATAGGAAATTGAAACATCTAACTTTTAAACTAGCAACCTTTCTAATTCTTACTGAATTTAAAAGCTCCTTCGGTTGAATGATCCCATTGATAGCAAATACCTTGAAGGACAAATTCCTTCCAGGTTCTAGTTATTGAGGCCTTGCTTTCGCTTCCCTTTAGAGCTTGTTTGTAACATGGGCATCCAATTCCTCTTCTCACAGGTTAGGCTAGAAGTGAAATGCAATGAAATGAACAAGGTATTTGGGGACGAAGCAGTTTATGAATGAAACATTCCCCAGCAAACAGAATTTTATGATAATAATCTTTTAGTTATTGATAGGGGTAAAATTAAATATCAGAGCCAAAAGAGGGAGACCAAAGTTTGGAGCTCATGCTTTCCCAATTTATTCAAGAAGAAGCAAAATTCCAGAGTTCAAACTGATTGTATGTAATATTATATTACATAATAATAAATACATCAAGTCAAGTTATTTGCCAGATAACAAGCACTAGGAAAGGACATTTGAGACTTTAGGGAGGTGATTTTCAAAGTAAACTAAGCTTTATCACTTGTTTTTACTAAATGAGGGTGATGGTGATTCCTCTTTTCTGACAATAAATCTAAAAATTAATTTAAAACCATTGAAATATTTTGCCCACTTTAGAAGGAAGTGTCTTTTAATTTAAGGGAAAAGTCATTAAGCTAGTCTTATAAAATTAAATCTAGAAAAAAGGAAGGCAGTGATATAATATTTCAGAACACACACACACACACACACACACACACACACACACACGTTATATTTCTCAGCAAAGCTAGTATCAAAGGATTCAAGCCATATTTTTAGTCATTTGAGTTACTGACCAGAAAAAACCCTTTTGCCAAAGTAGGTATATTTTTAAGTTCTGAATAATGGTCTTTTTTGGAAAAGACAATAACTATGCTGTCCCACCTTCTTACTGTTTTCTTCATTGTGAGATACAACTAACTGTAGTTAAGTTGTTGAAGACATTCAAGTCTGGGGAAAAATTCTGTAATGGTTCAACTGAACCAAGTTAATTTGGGTTGGGTCATGATTTCCTCTGTTGAGTATGTCTTGAAAATTTAAAAGCATTGCTTCCACATCTAGAAACTGAGAGAAAGTCCCTGTAAAAGCTTATTCCCATGAATAAAACATATCGTACTTACTGTAGAGCAGTAATATCCCTCACAGAGTAGATGGACTTGTCTTAGAACATGCTGAAACATCATCAGATGATACAGCATGAGACTAGCTGGAGTTACTGTTATCTAATCTCACTTCCCTTGTTAACTTTAGTGCACAGAACTGAAATGATTAGGTGCTAAGGAATATTGCTAAACTATAAAAGGGAGCTCACTTTTAAGCATCCAAGTATGGAGTTCCTAAACTTTTGGTTTTAATAGTGTAAAGTGTAGGCAAATGTATAGAGTATTACAAAATGGTATTAAAATGACTCAACAGAAAGAAGTAGCTGATCTGTCACTAGATGGAGGAAGAGTCTCCACATGGACAGAGCTAAAGAAAGTCTCTACCAACAGGGCTGCTGCCGCTACTGTGGTCACCTTTCAGGAGGACTAAGTGTCTCTGAGAAGCCAGCTGTAATTAGCTGGAAGTCAGTACAGGGACTTCCTTTTAGAGAAGAACATTTGATTTCCTCTGAACATTTATGCGAATACATCTCCAACGTGGCCAAGTTTGCGTGTTTGTGGCTGTTTTCCTGTGCCTTTCAAATTCTTCTCTTCGTGTCATTCCTGCTCATTGCATACATTCCCTGCTTAGATTTTTATAAGTGCTTCAGCTCTTGGTTTGATGCCCTTTCCTGCAGCAGTTTGCTGGGTTCCTTATGGCCAATCCTTACCCCTCTATTAGTAGCTACAGGAAGACAAACTGAGTAGCCCATCAGAATATGTGGGATCTGAGAGGTCTGTGTTGCCCCTACCTTCAAAGTGAGCCATTCCAAAAAGAGAAAATTAATAGGAAAAGGAATCAGAAAAGATTTATTTCTACATTAATTAATAGGACATCACCTCAATAATCTACAAAAAAGTCAGATTACTTTTCAGGAACCAAGTGCTAGTTTCTTAAATTTTTGGGTTTTACTAGTGTATGGAGATGTATCTTAAGGTAGAGGATACAATTTACTGTTTTTGATACTTTCTAACCTTTGAGGAAAAATGTCCAAAGTAAGCATAGATCTGAGTTTGTAAGTTGAATAAAAACACCAAAAATTAAGAAAGCAGGCAACTGTGTAAATGAATAGAAAAAGAGCACTGAAAAAGTTTAAGTAGAGCTTCTTTGTTTAATTATTAAATTTCCCTAAATAAAAAAGGAATGGAGGAAATACAATGAAAATATCACTAGGTTAATTATTTTTTTTAATTTTTGGGATGGGAATACTTGAAAGCACCCTGGCTAGATTTAGGAAAAGTAAAAGCCTTCTGGAATTTTGTTTGTTTGTTTAAACAATGCTATGTAAAGGTGTAGAATTAGTGCTGGAACTATCAATATCTGACCAGTGTAGGGGAGAGGAAGAAAACTGCCCCATGGCCAAAATTCAGAGTGCGTCAACTAGTACATCTGCTTTCTGAAGACTGGATACTGTAGAGAGTGACACAGTTCTACACAGTAATGCTCTTAAATCCCAACATGTACATCTGCTTTAGCTGGCTCCTGATTTTTAGTCAGCTAATATCATCTTAATGAGCTAAAGCTAGGAAGAGTCATTTGCTAATATTTAGAACTCTGCAGTTACAAAAGTATTTTCTTATAGCTAAACACATGTTTTCTTTTTCAGCAATCATATAAAGATATTTGGAAAACCTCGATATAATTTTTGACAGTGATGGTTTAGAATTTAGCAGGCATGTCTATCATTAAATCTTTTCTTTGAGAAACTTTTAGAAAATTATTTAAAACAATTATATATTACACACTCCAATAAAAAATGCAAGTACAATTAATATTTTTAACTATCTAATATAGTTAGGTATAAATGAATTTCAAACTATTGTAACTTACTTAAAATATAAAACATAATATGGAGGTGTTGTGGGATCATATTTCCTATGATCTATTACTACATAATTTAAAATTGATTAAACATAATTAAACTTTAAGGTGTATCTCAATTTTCAATTTCAGTTATAGCTATTATCTACTGCATAACATGGATACATTAAAATCAACTGGAAGACAGCCACAGTAAACTTTTAATAGACATCACAATAATTGAGAACCGCTATTTATTTTATTTTTATTAGAAAACGCAATGCTGGACTGTAATGGGGAAATTCATAGAAATACAAATATAAGTAATTTTCTAAATATTTTGCTTGTCAATTCCAAATGTCTGTATCTTTTAAACTTCCTTGTTTGTGTTACTCTATGTGCAAAAATTTGTATAATATTAATTATAATTTTTGCTGTCAACAGGCACATATTAGAGACCAGGAATTATATATTTATTGCTTCTTAATAAAATTTCTGATAGTTCTTATTTTTGATGACAAAATTGTGACAATTTTAACATTTAATGGTTATTAACATTATGCTTATTTAAAAATAGTAACGCTGTTTAAAATAGAAAATAGAATATGAAGTGTCTATAATCAGAACTGTGTATTTACAGGGAAAGAATACTCTCTGTCTTGATTATATTTTTATTGTAGACTTTTCTTTAATTAGTTGGTCTCTTTCTAGTTCATGACCTTTCCTGTTTTCTGGCTTCACAATGAAAAACAGTTCCATAAATATCTTACATTATAATCAGCTACTAATCATCAAGTCAATATTAGTTGTAAATAATCTGATTTAGAGCAATGGGGAGTATTTACTACACTTACTTTTCCCAGAAAATTATAGATAAAAAATGATAATATCTTTATATTAAAACTTTCTCCTTCTTCTGTTTAAAATTTATACATTATTAACCTTCAGATAGTTCCAGCCTATCATATGATATTTGTAGCTTGAAAGATATTGTGACCCTAAAGGTACACATTCATATCAGAAAGGTTAAGGACTCGCTGTTTTTCTAAGCCTTTTGGGTTTCTCTGATAAAAACTCGGGGTTACAGTAACTAAATAGCTAGAGAAGCCCAAGCTCACCAGTGTAGTGTCTGAATGCTGAGTTCAGACAAAGCACTTCAAAATTAGAGGTCTGTGAAATTCTGCAAGCCTATGAGCAAGGCAAATGCACGGACAGAGCCACAGACCTAAGGAAGACTTACACAGCTGATGGCTGCAAGGAGCAATCTGGGGTGATCTCCTTGGTGAAATCTGAAGGATGCCTGAAAGGCAGCTGATGTTCGAGGGGACGGACAAAAGGAAATGTCTGTAAGGGAGTATAGCGCTTGCAAACCTTTGATAGAGTGTGTTTTGGAAATTAGAAAACGTTTGATTTTGTCAGCAAGAGAGTTGGAAAGTAGCAGGAAATAAGGGTCTCAAAATAGAGAAAAACGAAAGTGTAGTCTTAAAAGATGAAGATTAGGTCTCTGAATTTTACCTCAGGATTCTTCAGTGAGTCACTGTATGGATATGTGTGCATGTTTGGAGTTTGTTCATTACTGATAGCTATCACCTGAAAACCTTTGCAACCCATAGGCAGAAAGTATGTGTGCTTGTGGGCTTAGGTTATGGTGCCATGTGGGGCTGCTACATAGGTGGCTGAGCACATCAGCCAGGAATGCCACGGGGATTTCCATACCATGTTCTTTTTAAAGTTCCCCCAAGAGAAATTAATATGAGCTCTTTCATTTTTACATTGTTAATTCTAAGAATTCTTTTGCAGTGCAAAGAGAATGAAATCGGAAAAGACCTTTGCTACACTCAGTCTGCTCTAATAGAATCATTTACTTAGTTGATGTTTTTATTTACAAAATTTGACTCAAAGCTAATTCTGTTTACTTAGTTTTGCTTCAAAAGTGAAACAAAGGAACAATGCCATCCCCACACCATTTCATTCGGGACAACCCCATGCACACAGCCATATTCCTATGTGTTCTTATTAAACATCTATACATGAGTCCCTTCCTGGAGGATTCTTAAATCTACTCTTCATAGTGTGAATATCAATTTGAACAGAAGTTTTGAAAACTCTTCTTCTTATGCCTCATAACTCTTATCTGACCATATGTTAATATTGTCAAACCTGTGAAACAGGTGTTTCACGCTCATATTATGAATGAAAATATTTTACTTAATAACAGACTCCTCATACCATACATATTTGAGGGGGAGTGAAGGCAGCAAATAACATTTCTTTTAGGTTATTTATTTAAAAATTCAGAGTTAATTCCATCTTTAACAAATAGAGGTTTATTAAAAGTTGTAAGCCAAATATTTTATGTTAAATATTTTCAATAGCAGAGGAAATAATCTGACATTTCTGGTAGACCAACAATACAAATGACTTGGGTAAAGCCGAAATGTTGCTGAAATAGAATTTAATCATTACTTTGGTCATTTCCTCACCAGGGTCTTGGTTCGACTGACCAATTTCAATACACAGTAACAGCTTTGTTCCTAAGAGGCTGTAAATCGAAGAAATGCTCACGAAGGGGCAATTGCTAGTGCAAATCAAAGTCTATGCTATTATCATAGGGCAACCGACAGCAAACATCTGCTGTAATTACTGGATACGTTTGTATTGGGTGTGTGGTGTTTTTGGTTTCACTCTTCTCTGAAACCTATCTGCTTGTGAGAAAAATTGTGCAATAAAAGAAGTTTTACCGCCCCATACTATAGCTGTGCTTGAGCTCAGTGTGGAGACTTCTTTTCTTTCCCTGAATTCTAAGCCGGGGGAGCACAATGGGGGTGTTGTACTCTGGGGTAGCCCGGCATGCCCGATACCCTCTCGGAAAGGAGGTGTAAGCAGCTTCCAGTGCCTGCGCTGTTTGCTCCGCAGCTATTCCAAACTAAACCAAACAACATACAGAGACACTTAGTCCAGAATAAGCAAGAACAAAATCCACTGACTATTGTGACTTACATATGGAAGGAAGTTCTTTAATTTAGAGGTGTATATACACGGGCATAATAAGAGTTAAATCATTTATAAGGCTTCGAAATGAGTGCCTTCCTATTTATATGCAGTTGGTTTTCCCTGTAGTTCTCTGAACCTGTGTCAAAGTGCAGGTCATAAAAGAATCCATTGTTTGTGGGACAGAAAGGTAGTTAGCTAATGAAGACTATCCACATCGGCAAGCCACCACAGTTTGTTAAAACAATGAATAGTTATTTAAAAGCCCTAGGCATATCCGTAATTTTTAAATCATACAATATGTAGAACCTGCATTCACAGAAATAACTGTCTCTGACTCTATTTAGTGGAAGTATCTGTGTACACGCAGGCATATGTATATGTATATAGTTTTTCCTCCGAAAATGCAGATCACAATCAATGCAAATCTTTCAGGTTAAGTTTCGCTCCAACTTACTTGTATTCTGTGCTCTCAAAAGGAAGAAAAGCTTACCTCTGACTG
Organism: Dinomys branickii; assembly: GCA_004027595.1. Taxonomy (NCBI): domain Eukaryota; kingdom Metazoa; phylum Chordata; class Mammalia; order Rodentia; family Dinomyidae; genus Dinomys; species Dinomys branickii. The sequence continues at coordinate 69,783 of PVLD010003773.1, read as the reverse complement.
TCAGGTGGGATGCTGGGAAGCCCCTTCTCAGCTTCAGCCTCGGCGTGTAAGCGGATGCTGTCTGAGCCAACAATCTGTTAACAGGAAGCAGGTAAACCCGAGAGCGTCCGCCTGCGTTACAGTCCAGTGCCCACTCGAGCACACACCTGCTTTCTCAGACCTGCTGCTCGTATGCCACAGCCACGCACAGGACGGGTGTTAGCAGAGAGCAACACCCTCATTTGGAATCACTGGTTTTCAGGATAAGCAAATAGGGAGCGGCTGAGGTAATACTGGAGGAAAGGCTTGCCTTCCAAAGACAAGAATCCTTTTCTGCTCCTGATAGCAGATATGCAGCATTATCACTCTGCATTCCACTTTCTCCAATCAGCTAACTGCAAGCAATAGCAGTCAACAGCTTGTGGAAAGGGTAGTTTGCAGGCATGTGTGGCTATAATAATTGTATACTAACATACCCATTGCTTCTCTCCTCTCTGAATAAATTCTTTAAAAATGTTTCTTCCAGGGTAAAGCTCAGCAGAATATACCACACTGTTTTCCATAAGTAAAATGGCTGGTCCTCTCGGCACTGCTGCAGACAGCTCATTGGGTTCCACTGGCTTTTCGTAGCCATAGCAACAACCAACAGACAGACTTACACAGCAAGCATGGCTGATCATGTGCAGTGCGCGACTCAGCTTGTTAATTTCTTTTCATCAAACTCATCATTTTTTGAGGAGGGTAGCTTCTGTTACCTTGCTAAACACTTCATCGATAGTACAAGAGCTCTAAGTTTTTGGCTTTGCTGAGGAGCTTTTGCTGTGTGAGCCAGTGCTACCTGTGCAGTCGAGGAAGTGTTTGCATCTGTCTATCCAGGTTAGTAATATGCAGATCGCAGGAGAGGCACTCATTGGACCACTGTCAGAAAAGGTTCTACCTTCCAGTCATAGAACGAGTGGGGAGTGGAGAGGAGGTGGGAAAATGGGGCCAATGCGCATTTTTGCTTTAAATGCTAATCTTCTTATCATTTAACTGAAATAAAGCTCCATGAATTTTTATAGATAGTGAAAATGATAATGGAACTGGATGGGATAATACAGTAAGATTGTGAAATGCCTGTTTGTTTACGGATTATATTTATCAATTATTTTAATACATTACACAGCCTAAAATAGAATTTTTAAAGTTTTCTGTTAGTTCTCCTACAGGAAATGATTCTTAACTCAGTGATGACTTATCTGTAATTTAAAATCTTTTTAAGAAAGCAAAACCAAAAGGAAAAACCTTTGACTTTACAAAGTATATACCTTGGAGGCAGGGATACTTCTATTTTCCCAGGAAGATCAGTCACATTCCACCCTTCCTTAAAATTTCACCTCCTCAGGGAATCTCCATGATTAATGCCATTAACAATTTAAATGTGCGAAACCCCAGTCCTTCCTTGTATTTAAATACTGTCACTATTCATATTCTATTTTATAGACATTTCCATTTTTTTTTCCTAGCAATCTGTTTGAAGTAGTATGCTAACACTTTGATCTTACAAATATAGGTGTTTCTTTTGCTAATAATCATTGATTTATATTTTGTGTTGCATTTCCTCACCGAAGTTAACACTCCTGCTTTGAGTAGTCATTCCCAAACTTGAGCGTGCACAGGAATCCTGTGTGATGAGATTTGGAGATCTCATCTCGCATCCCCGCCCGTCCAGATTCGTATCTGGCAGGTCTGACCCGGTTTAGGAGTACCCCGCCTCCTGAAGAACAGGGGACTCTTCCTGCTTGCTGCAGTCCTCACCGCTTCCTGTCGTCTGAAGCCTACCAGGCTTTTCTCACAGAAGTTATCCCCTGTGACTTAGCGCCGTGGTGTTCTAAACGTGCCCCCTACCTTCACCTTCGGCCTCACGGCTCAAATTGCACACTCTGGAATTACATACTGTTTCATGATTCCTTGCCTTGCAGATGTTTTTGTTGTCTGAAAGGTGCTCAGCAGGCCCCATCCAGCACCTTTTTACCTCCATTCCAAGCTGTCTCTTGCTTTGGCTTTCGCATCTGGCTCGCACAGATCACCTCACCAGTGACACTGCCAGGTTTGCAGTGGCCACCTCTGTGCTGCCACTGTACCTTGGAATCTCTCTACTGTTACAGGACTTGTCACACCCTCTTGACTTTTTAGCAGTTCTCTTTTGATCTCTGACTCCCAGACTGCTGTGTTACCTGCTGAAAAGCCAGTCTGGTCCATAGCTTACTCATCTTCCATACATGGTATAGTCTAACTTATCAATACATTTTTTTTTTGAGATAGGGTTGCACTGTGTTGTCCAGCCTGGTCTCCAACTGCTAGACTCAAGTGGTCCTCCTGCTGCAGCCTCCAAACTGTCTGGGAAGATAGGAATGGGTCACTATGCCAAGGTTTCTTACATTTTGCATGAGGACCCCCAACACTGTATAAAGAGGCACTGCATAACTGGGGGGTGTGCTGCCTGTGTTTTAGGGTCAGACCTTTGTTGAGTTCTTGTCATCTCTGAAAAACTGAAGTGATTTTTTAAAAATCAAAATTGACACATTACAAGAAGATATCAGGGAACATTCTAAGGTCATTTGTGTTTAGGGGTGGCTTTTCTTACACACACCCACACACTTGATTATCTGGCTAGAATGTTTGAAAGTCATTTTGTTTTGAAATTCCAAATGCTTTCTTCCTTGATCTTGTATCTCCTGAATCCACAACATCCTTCGCTCTCCCGCCTCTAAAGAGTACTGGGAAAGACCCATGCTGCCCTGGACTCGGCTGTGGGAAGCTGGTAGGAATTGAGAAGTGTCCTTCTTTTGCCTGTATCCGCACGGGATTCCTCTTGGCCTCTCACTGATGGCTGAGTAGCCACTGCTTTGTGTTCATAGGGAATCGGTTTCATGACAACCCCATGCCCTATACCAAACTCTCAGATACTCAAGTCCTCTGCATATATTCGGGTAGCATCTGCCCATAGCATACATACCTACCCCATAACTCCTCTGCGTTACTCAGAAGATCTCACGCAATATGAATGTTATGTTAGTGGTTGTTATACTACATTATTTACACAACAAGGACAATGAAAAAGTCTATACATATTCACCGCAGGCATTATTTTTCTTTTTTAAATATTTTCATCCCATGGTTGGCTGAACCCATGGATGCTGAAGCCATGAATGGGAGGGCTGGCTGTGGGTCACTCTATTCTTTAAATGCACTTTGATTTTTCACCTCCCCAAAGGCCTGCCTTGTCCTCTTGACTCTGCCATGGCACATCAGTGTCCCACTGGCCCCTCTAGCTCGGCTCTACCTAAAGTCTGACATTTATTCTACTTTTGAAATGTTCATTATAAATACAAGTATGGTTTGTCCAGCTCATCTTTCTGAGTCAGATGCAGTACTCTGTGAGTCGTCAGCAGCTTTACACCTTATAGCCCTGTGCCTTGGGCAGGTTAGCTACGGCAGGGACACTGGGATTACCTGGGTTTATTGTTTTCCCGTATGATAGCTGCAAAGTAATAGCTCTTTTGGTTTTAATTTGCAATTCTCTAATTCCTGACAAAATTAAATATCTCAGTTTGGGATGGTCTTTTGGGTCACCTCTTTAATTTCATACTGGAGTACTGTCTTAGTGTGGACTTTCAAACAAAGTGATCAAAAAAAAAAAAAAGTAAAAGAAAAAAAAAATCCTCCGGGCTGGGGATATAGCTCAGTGGAATAAGCGCTTGCTCTAGCAAGCGCAGGGTCCTGAGTTCGATCCCCAGTACCGGAAAAAAAAAAAAAAAAAAAAAAAAAAAAAAAAAAAAAAAAAAAAAAAAAAAAAAAAAGTAAAAGACAAAGTGATCATAAAAAATATGTGTGTTTTCAAGTTTTTTAAATATTTAAAAATTATAATTAAATTTGTTATGATTCAAGTTAATAAGGTATTCATTGATATATAAAGGGAGCCCTATAATTCACACTCTAATTGCTTTTATTTTTATTATGAGATAAAAATGCAAAATGGAAGCAAAAATCTCTTTGAAAATTATTTTCAGTATGAAAGCATATACTACCACACCATAATATGATTCCCAAAGCAAAGACTATTTGTCTAGAATTTCAGTCTAATAATAGAATATTTACCTATTTTAAGAATTAAATTATATAATCCACACACAAATCTATCTACATCTACCGATTATCATCTATCTCAGGCCAGCACAAATGTGCAAAGTACTAACACCTGGTAAGTCTTAGGTGAAGGATAGCTGATTTTACTATTCTTTCCACTTTTTTTGTAAGTTTGAAATTTTTTGTTTACAAGATAAAATTTTTAATGAGAATAAAATATAGTGTTAAGTATACACAGATGTAAGTTTAAAATTTCTTGATAAGAGAATAACTATTAAAGTTAAAAGAAAAGAAACTGATAAACTGCAGAGTAACTAAAGGGGTTGTTATTGTTGTCAAGAGACTGTTTTGGTAGAAAGTACTGGAAACATTTTATATTTTCTTGAAAAGGTTGTGTTACTTCCCTACATTTACTGCCTTCCTGCATCCTGATGCTAAGCCATGCACCCTCGAGCTCTCACGTAGAAATCCTTCTCAGTCTGGTTCCTTTGTTGCTGTAAAAATTTAACAAGCTCCTCTTTGCTTAAATCAATGTGTTCTTCAGTTCCGCTTTTCTCTAGAGCTTCTATAGCTGGTGCCTCCCAAGGGACCTGACCTCTGGTATAGCAAAGAAACTCATTCTAAGTCATACAGAATAAAACCTGCGCATGATTTAATGAAGTAGCACAGACTTTTATAAAGTTTAGACTGAATTTTCTAATTGCAAGTGACAAATAAAAAAGTGTCCCAAAGATTTTTCCAAACCCCTATATGTTTATTTTCACAATGATACAGTCAACTTCTAGGGGGAAGATGAGAGGAAGGAAATGTGAGGACCACCTCAGACAGGGTTAGAAAAATGGCTGGAGTATCTGAGGAGAGCAAATTGGATTTATCGTGAGGGTTCCATCCGCCAAGAATGATTTGGTAGTGAGGAGACTGGCCCACAAGCTACGCGTCACCTTCCTTTGTATCCTCTGAAGTCTGATACAGACTGGTATTCAGAATGACCTTGATACATCAGAAAGACCTGACACCAAAACAAACCTGGCGCGGTGCATTGAAATTCACTTACTGCATGAATCCGAAATGAGGAAATGATTACAGGAGCACAAAACTTTACCAGAGGGGAAACAATAAGAATGTAAATGTCAGACATATGAAGTTGTTTTCTGAAAAATTAGATATAATGTAAAACCTATAACCACAAAACTATCATATATGTACCATAAAGGAAAATTCCACGGGTAGTTACCAGGATATTGGGCTGAGAAGTTCTGTATCCCCTTTAAGTTAAGAGGAATAGAGTAAAGGTTGTGAGAGGAACAGGAAGAAGACTTAGTCAGGCCCAAAGCTGGAGAACCTGCTCTTTCCTGGCCAATAATAACAGCGTTGTTTTAAGTATGCCAGGTAGATCAAGCTTTGGGTGTGCAAATGACTATGATTGCCATAGTTTAAGGGAGTTCTTTATCTTAAAATATACATTAGTAAGTCAGTACTACATGGAGGAAAATGGTGGTTATCCAGTAACAACAACAAAAACTAACCCACAATTAAACCATATACCTACCTACCCACTTCCAGACCTGAAAACTAGTCCCAAACACAAGTACCTGTTGCTATCCCAGTAAAGAAAACTCCCCAGGTTTGTGCGAGAGAGTCTATGAGGATGTAGCAAACACTGGACTTGCTCTCAAGGAATATGACTGATTATGCTTTGTGATAAGAGGTCTGCAAAGCAACAAGGGACGAAGAAGGCTGGGTGCTGTCACCTTCCTCTGAGGGTCCGCGCTTTGTTCTCAGGAGGGTGTCTCTCCTTTGACCTGTTCCACTTACACTGGGTCTTATGGAAATAGTGACACCCAGTTAATGACAGGCATTGTGCCATGATGCCCAACCACACAGAAAAAACTCCAGGCTCTGCCGTCACAGCGTTATTGAATTAGCAATGAAACACATCAGCCTTGGCAAACAAAGCCTGGCAAGACGCAATTTAAAACAAATGCTGCTGGTTTCACCTGAACCACGGAAACAAACTATGAAGCACAGGGTGAAACTTGGCAGCATTTGTAAATGCTAAAGAGGCAAATGCCAGCACTCTCCGCAGCCCAGTGCACAAATCCCAGAGGAATGGGAACCAGAGAGGTCATCTTTTGCCCTTCAGAAACACTACTGATGCAAATAAATGCTCAGTGGCATTTATGCAACAGAAAAGCATGTTTTTCTCTGTATAAAATGTACAATATGGTTCACACTTAGAATCCAATAGTCTGATACCAAGTAAGAAAAACATTTGAAAAAAAAAAAGCCCTTACCACAGTGAAAGTACTAGACACTCAGTTAGAGGCCTGCTAGTCACAGCAACACAGCCGGGCAAAACAAACAGTGCACCTTTGCAGAATTTGGGGTGGATGGTCCATTGTGCCAGGTTGGGACTATATGCTGGAAAGGTAATTCTTTTTACTAAGTTTATCCAAGTCAGAATTAATTTCCTGCACTCTCAAAAGTAGGACTCTGGCATTGTAACTGCTAGAATTACCTTGAACTAGTTACTGGAAAAGATACGCTTTTTGGTGGGATTTACTGCCGCAGAAGATTAGTTTCAGAGATACTCCTTGGGAGTTTAAAGTAGCATGAAACATTATTTCACAACCAACTTTGCTATAAGCACGAGGTGGATTTAAACAGTTCCTCTAAGAGCTGAGGGCTGTGGGGGACTTTCTGAGACAAAGCCATGGAAGAGGGTTGGTAACCCAAAGGATTAACAGGAGCCAAGTCTACGACCTGCAAGTCAGCTTGCTGCATTTATTTTCATACTTTGGATAAAATAAATATGCTTCCTGAGGTGAGAAAATATATGAAAAAGCTTTAAGCTCAACAGCTGTAAACAAACTTGTTATTTTTCTATTTCTCATAATACATGAGAAAAAACATCCTCTCCCGTGATTAGAATTGGCTGCAGGAGAAACCTCTAGAGCACGCAAAAGTGAGTTTAAAACTATTAGAAAATCGGCTCTGGGCCATCAGGAGTCCAACCCCTTCCCTCTGTTCTACTATCTTTAGAAAACAGTCTTATCCTCAAGGAATCCTCTTGATCTACAATGGCTGTTTGTGCACCAGGCATCGTGATCACATCCAGGTCAAGAAGGGAAGGAAAGCAAATGGCACATGGTTCATCTGAGTTGGCATTTTTTGTTTTTTGTTTTTGTTTTTCTAGTCCTTGGGATCGAGCACTTTGTGCATATTAGGCAAGTATTCTGCTGCTGTTCTACATTCCCCACCTCCGCTGGCCTCTTTAAAAGCTTTCTTGTACCTTCCATGCATGGCTGGTGCTGCTGCTGGATTGTCCATCCCTCGCTACCAGTCATTTGAGAATACAGTCTTTTAGCTGGGTGCATTGTAACCCCAGATTATCAGTGATCTGGTATCAGGGAAGAAATGGAGGGTAGACGTGGATAGTCAATAACCTGCCTCTGTGAGATAATGTCAGTCATGAGTCCAAACAGAGGACTCTAATTCCTGACCCTGTTGGGGAGCCTTCTGCCTGAGGGGCCTATCAGGATTCATTCACACCAGTGACCTCCTTGCAAGGTTGGGAGAGAAGCTCCCTAGCATTCACTCTCAGTTATTTTCTCAGGTGTTTCTGTCCCGGAGGGACAAGGACAGTCACAGTGAAAGGCTGTGGGGCTGGTGTGGAAAGCTGAGGAAACATCCTTTCTTGTGAAGAAAAGCAGCGGTGCATCTGGGTATCCTTGTCCGCTGAGCCCTGTGGCTGCCTTCGCAGCCCAGACTAGCTCAGCTCAACACAGTGCTCTCCTAATTCTGGTTCCATATCGGCATTTTGATTTTAACATTTCATTTATTTATTGAAGAAAGAAATAATTGGCATGAATTGAAACATTCTGTAGGTTCTTAGATATGTACGAACTGTTTAACCTATGCAAACTAGTGAATCTCTTTGTGCTTGTTTCCTTGAGTATAAAAGCAGTGATATTATCTAACGGAACAGTGGCAATTGAATGGATTAATTTCTACAAATTATATACATGATTAGGTAGTATTTTTATTTCTTACATTTTCGCACCACTATGAGGTGCCCTGTATTGTGATGGCTGCAGGCTTCCAAAACCATCCAATATAGTTGGAAAGATCAGATGAACAATGATCAAGAGTTAAAAACAATGCACTCTCATATATCCAGCGAAGAAAAAGTGCAGGTATGAAGGGCCAGTGGGGTCCAGCACAGGAGGAAGAGGCACTGGTGTCATCAGCAGGAATCCTGGGCTGCTTAAGACTTAATCTGGACCATGCACAACTGTGCAGCTGTGAAAACCTTTTCTAGCTCCTGCCCCCCCCAGTGCCCTCCCCATGCTCCCATTTAAATTAGCGCTGCCTGCTTATACTGTCTTGTACCCCTCATTCTTACACTTGTGTAGCACTTCACATTGACTCTGGGGAGATCTCCATAGACCAGAATGTCAAGGAGTTGCTCCGCAGGGGAAAGCCAGGCTCCTGTGTGTGGGGCGTCACTTCTGGAGTGTGGTTCGCCTGAGCAGCATGGCTGGGGGAGGAGGAGGGCACCAAGGGAACAGTGTGACAGGGACAATAGCACAACAGCAGGGAAGACAAGGACACCCTGGGTGGAGGGAGAAGTGCCCACGGAGGGCTTTCAGGCAGCTTCCGGAAGGAGCTGCCTTTTCTCTAAGACTTCTGTAGTTGGTTTAGAGATAGTCCCAGGCAGCCCAGTCCCAGGACTGCACATTATGTAGCTATATCTGGTTGGGCACTCACTTATGTAAACTCTGTCTGTCCTGCTAGCTTACAGACGTCAGGATGTCAGTGATAATCCTGGGCTTTCCCTACCCTAGGTCTGGAGCTTAGCATAGCACCTGCCCTATAGACATGGAAATAGTGAATGAGCAAATGACAGAGTAAGTAGGCTGAAAGTCACAGGCAAATCTATCTTGCCCCAAGGCCTTCCCTTCACTCAAGCCAACAAATCTTTCTCCAACTTGTTCTACCTGCTCAGAAAGCATCAGCTGCCAGAGTACTAAATTATGCTCCCACTCCGGGAGAAGACCCAACCCAACCAATAAGCATGATACAGTGTGATTTCCTCAGCACCACTGTGCCCAGGGAGAACAGGAGCAAAGGGGAACATGACCTTTCTTCCTGACTTTCAGGCACTGAGCTGTGCCAAGCGGATGAAGAGGGTCCCATTCAAGACAGGGACAGGATTTCCAAGTTGTGGATATGGGATGTGCAATGGCACAGAGACAGAAGGATGCCAGGAAGCTGAACGTGGCTGCAGCTTTGGCTGGGCCGGGACTGAGAGGTGGAACAGTAGATCTGGGAGAGTTTTGAACACCTTGTTCTGATGTTAGGGACTTTGACTGTATCTCCCTGAAATGGGGAATCACAATAGGTTTTGCCCATATTTCTTTTCAGAGAGACAGCTCTGGGACACCTTTCCTTAAGCAATATATTTTAATGGAGCAATTCTGAGCACTTTATGTTTTGGTTTCTTTTATTATTCATTATTATCAGACATTTGTTGAACACTTTCTCTATGTAAAGTATTTATTTAGGTGCCAAAATAGGTTCTCGCATAAATTATGTGACAAACCAGTATTTTATGTTCCACTAAAAAGGAAAAAAGTATTGTTACCAATCAAATTGTAACACAATGTTCTCTTGTGCATTGGAATTTTTATTACGACTTTCTAGAAGAGCTCTTCCAACTGTATTTAGATTGAATTTTATTATTTATTACTCTACATACAAAAAGGGAGGACATGAAAATAGCTGGCTAAGATGTTCTAAAATTCTTCACATGCGTGTTCAACTATTCTGAATGACATTTATACTCAGAGCAGCACCCCCTCCCCCATCTTTCTCTGTTTAGTGCTTTTCAAAGTTTGTTGAAAATCTTTGAAAAGGAAACGTGGTGAAAAATGGAGGCCAAGGTCGTACTCCAATCCAACAAGTTGGAATTCTCGAAGATTCTGAGCCCCCTCCTCCCTTCCTCACCAAGATTGAGAAGCAATGGAGAATTGTTGGCATAAAAATATTTCTTGCGTGAGTATATTTCTTTTTTTCATTTGGTGGATTTCTTTGGCCAAACACAAGGCAAGGTTGTCATGACTGCTACCTGACTGAGACATGTCTTGTTTTATGGGATGTTAAACTGGATAAAACATGTATCACTGTATCATTGAATTATGGTATTTGTTTAGGAAGTTAGAAGAAGCCTTGAAACTTAACCTATGCAAAGAATATATTCCTTAATGACAGTTTCCTTAATGAGGGACTGATGGAAGAGATTGTGCTTCATCCACATCAAAGAGAACATTTAGTATCTGCAATTATGTAGGATAATATTTTTCAAAGCATGTTCTAGAACATCACAGGAAAAAACAGAAATCCTACAACCATTTCCTTTCTGTAGAGTTTCACAGTGAGCTTTAAACTTTTGAAAATTCTAAAAAGATCAGTATATAGATACTGTTTCAAATTTCAACTGAGAATTTTTCAATTTATGGCATAAAACATATTCATGTTATAGTTTAAGTGAAGAGCAACAACAATAGACCCACAAAAATGCTTGGTAATACAATTTTACTTTTATAGATAACATTTTGAATATATATGAAGTCCTAGAAGAAAGGCAGTGAAGAGTTATACTTAGCCTTAACAATGTTTAGCAATGAGCAATTTCGTTATTTCTGTCTTTAACTTTGTTTAAATCTTCAGTAAATTGGTATATTTCATATAAGAAAGGTTATTACAAATAGTAGTATTAAACCAACTTTTTAAATAAGTCAGAGAAAGATTTAAATTTTCCTTACATGTTCAATGGTTCAGACTTTAATGAATATAAAGAAATTTTCAATTTGAAGGGGTGGTCTCATTTTATGAGACTTTTACAATCTATACAAGACCACAAAAAATTGTTATTATCACTAATAATAATAACAATAATAATAATAAAACAAATAATAGTAGAAGGAGAGAAGAAGTGAGTAAACAGGCTTTGTGTGTCATTTTTATTTGGTCTTTTTCAAAGTCATATATTTATGAAAAAGAAAATTTAAAATATGTCTTCAGTCGGTTTTGTCTGTGGTCTGATATGAAGAGAAGTAGCCTTACATTAACCATGCCTAGTTTGTACCGTACTTGCAGGCAGGGAAAGCTCTTCCTAGTTAGGTGATCTTGGACAATTTGTTTAATCTTCCAAGTCCTCATTTTTTGCATCAAAATGGTTACAGTTTTATATTTATTTCCTGGGGCTGCTATAGCAAAGTGCTACAAACTGGGTACCTTAAGGAGCAGAAATATTGTCTCAAATGTCTAGACTTTATGAGTCTGAAATAAAGTGTCCACATGGCCATGCTCTCTCTGAAGCTCTGGGAAGGGTTCTTCCAAGGCTCTACCTAGCTTCTAGCTGTGGCAGGAACCCTTGATGCTGCCTGGCTTATAACTGCATCACTCCGGCTCTGTCTCCACCCTCCCAAAAACATTTTTTCTTTTGTGCATCTTTGTCCAAATTTCTCTTTTCTTTAAAGACCAGAGTCATTTAAGACTCATCCTAATCCATCATTATTATTATTTTATTTTATTTTAAAGAGATAAAATAAGAGTAAAGCAGTTCAAAACAGGTTAGTAAGAGAGTTACAATAATTAATACATTGTGAATTATTGTCATCATAGTAGTCATTCAGGGCACAAGATACAGGCGTGAGATCTTGTTCAAACAATATTAGCACAAAGCTTTCCAATGAACTATTGACCTCATCTTAACTTCATTAGATTTGCAAAGACCTCATTTCAAAGGAAGGTCACATTCTTAGGTTCTGGAGCTCAGAATTTCCATATATTTTTTGGAGGACAGAAGGTAAGTTTAAGCCCTAATGTTTATTTATGGTGCTTTTTATATCATTCTTCTTGAGAAAAAAGTTGTTGCTCTCTATCTACTTGAGTCTATATTATGGTTGATACATTGTGTCAACTTGGGGAGTCTAGAGGTTTGGCTGAGTGACTCAGCAGGAAGCCAGGGTGCTTGCTTTGTACACATCCTTAGCCTGTGGAAGAGGAGGTCATGGACACTGTGTGAGAGCTACGCCCCCTGGGTGGGGGTAGCCTGTTTAAAATGTAAGGGGAAGAGAGAGGCTGCTTGCTGCCATTCCTCCTCTTTTGCTGGTTGCTTTTGCTGTGCTCTGCTGCCATGAACATTTGCCCTCTGCCATGTGCCTCTCTGCCTCTGAGCCAGCCAAGTATGGACTGAGAACTCCACAAACTGTAAGCTAAATAAACCTTTCCTTCCTTCATTTTGGGTGTTGGGTATTTTGTCTCAGTGAGAGAAAAGTAACCAAGACAGTCTACAAAGAGCTAAATCACAGACCAAACCAAATTAATGAATGAGTTCCTAGAGTACTGGTGGAAACTATCAAGCAATCTTTCTTCATGTTTTTTCTTCCCTATATTTAACAGCAAGATTCCTCTGCTAGATTTAGGCTGAAATGATAAAGTTGAAGCACCAACAAAAAAAGAGATCTGCCTGACATGTTGAAAACATCCAAATTCATTCCCCATATTGTTACTTTTTCCAGAAGAATCTTCCAGTGCATCTACACTATCACTTTAAAGTGTGTCTCTGCACACTTGTGCAGCAGGCAGGCTGATGCCCAGCATGGTTTCTGAGACTGATTTCATGGGTTTCCAGGTTCTCCTCATCACCCATTTCTAAGAGGAAACATAATTTCACTGCATGTCAGTCTCAAAATTTTTAGTCTTCTGTGGTAATAGGACAAATATTTTCAGCAGCTTCAGTCTTTTGGTAATCTCAAGCAGTCCTTGGAACATTCAATAGCCTAAAATCGCCAGATTAGGCACATGGAGAATATCCTTCTAAAAATTAGATCATTTTGCTCTTTGTTTACTGTATTGGACAGCATTTATCATTTGAAAGCCTAGTGGAATGACAGGCAATCTAATTTATTTAGCAAATTACTATGTGTCAGGCACTATGCTACCAGTTTTGTAAATATTAGATCTGTTTTCTGTAGAAAAACTGCCAACTAGAAATTATTTTTTTGACAGATGAAAAATTAGGTTTAGAAAAATTTCACCTTCCCAGGTCAGAGGAGCCAGTGCTCTTCCTGTAGCCCGACTATCTTGTGTAAATATAGTTCTAACTAGTTGTAAATGTAGAGGCTCCTGTTGGCTTTGTTTGGATCAGATTCCTGAACATCAACCATAACAGAATGGTGATATTCCCAGTGTTCATTTTTTTTGACACTTTTCTTTTAAAAGTAAAAGAACAAAAACATATTAACAAACAGACACAAAGTAGCACAAGAATAGTACAATCAAAACTGAATTACAGACAAGGTGACAGGGAATTAACAATGGTTGTTGCATTACATATGGATAACTTCGAAGTGTATACTCAGGAAAACAAATATAGACATGCAAAATTGATCAAACAAATAATCATCAGCTATTCCTTACAATAAAATGACCTAAGTCAGTAGTACAACTATGTTAGATATGCCCAGTGTTCATTTTGCTTCTACCGAGTATAACCATTTATCTAGTAAAAATTGGTTTGATCTTTCTCTTTATAAAACTCCAATCTCCTGCTCTTCTTTGTCCCTCAAAGCCAGTCATTGCAGATAGTATTTTTCCACAAGGCAGGTCATAGAAACTAAAATAGCTCTCCTCAAATCAAGCCATAAACCCCAGAAAGATAGCTCTCTCTTTCCCCTCCCTTCTTCCTTGAAAAGTCTCATTCCAGAGATGTCCTGCTCCACAACTGGGAGGAAGAAATACTGCATAGAGAGGCCGAGAATCCAAGCAGACAGGCCTTGCTGGGTTCCTCTATCATTACACCAAACACTGATCCAAACCCACTTCTACACAGTTGCCCTGTTCCACCACTCCTGGAACATAAGCATAAGCTAGAGCTTTCCCTGAATCTTTGGGTCCTCATTTCTAAAGTCTTTCATAACCCAAGCTTTGGTTAAAAAATTGTTATGTTTGTCTTTCATTAACCTGTCTTTGTTACAGAAGTGTCAGCTGTGGTACCTTTACACTTCTGCACAAGAAAGGGAAGAAAGCAGTATCACAATTTAGGTGCAACATTTATTTTAACTAGAACCAGTCATCACCTGAAAATCAAACTATAGAGTTGCTCTTAAGGCAAATGAAACAGATTTTGTTTCCAACTGTTCTTTATATTGTACCTAAATCCATTGTGAAGAAAAGAAGAATGGCTTTGATTTTCTCTCAATTGCAATGACCTACGGAGTGAAGATTTCTTCTCTGCGGTTGAATGTCTTCACCTCGCACTCCCACAGAGAGAAATGACCCAGCTCACCACAGGGAGTCTTTCTACAGTTAATTAAACAAGCTGGCTTGAAAATGTTTAAAGTCTGAGACTTAGCAAGCCAAATAAGAACTTCATTCAAGCAAAATCAAAGAGAGGAAGCAATATTTTAGATGGTAATATTTTAATTAGACACCTCATCAAATGTGGACTCACACAAAATTCTTTTAAACTCATTTTACCACATCAGTGTTGTTATATCATAAGAAACATTTCTTAGTGCTCAGTGTGCTCTGCAAAGGTAGGAGAATTTTCTCCGAAGGTTTTCTTTACTTAACAGAAGTGTTTTTCCTTCACTGTGGCTAATTAGGTACATTCACCTTCCTGAGGTATGCGCACTCACTGACCATTGATACCTGTTGTGCAAGTTATACTGGTCCATGGTAAACACAAATCCAGGAGCATTACACAATATACCAGCAGGTCACAGAAATTTTTCTCAAGATTTCTTTAAAATATTGGCTTTCTCTTTGTCCTGTACATTAATCATATATGTCATCATACTTTTTAAATAAACAAGTTGATCACACTGAGCTGCTGACCGTAAGCAAAATTTACTGAATGAAATAATTTTAAATAGTTAAAATTATGGTTGTCTTACAAATCAGGACCATTAAAATATACCATTTTCTCTTTTTTTCTTTAATTTTCAGAGTCAGCGGGGCAAAAAAAGGAAGGATAATGGGCCAGTAAAATCACACTAACTTATTCAACAAAAAATTTTCTGAGTTCTGTGATTTGTCAGGCACTAAATCTGGTAAAGCAACGTTATGATGGAAAAAGAAGACAGGATTTATTATAAAATCTACCTCCAGTTATGTGATCATGAACAAATTACTGACTTCCTCCCTCTCAGTTCTCTCACTTGTAGACTGGGAATGATTTAGGCCTATTCAACTACACGTTTTTATGGATCAACAGAATCTTTCTATTAGTCAGTATAAAGAACAACAGTCCAAGCGGAATATAATTTTTTCCTCACTACTACCACCCTATCTCTCCCACAATTCTCATCTTCATCTCTATTGTCAGTGTCTCTACCACCTTAAGTCTGTTCTCTATAAGATAAGGAAGAGGTTTAAGAAGGAGATTTACTTGGGGAAGACATTGGCTGTCATATCTGTAAGGGAGCAGGAAAGGGAAAGTTGGACAAAAATGTAAAGTGAACTCTAATGAAATTTCAACAGAGGCCTAAGGCTAACCTTTCTAAGTTATCTCACAAGAAGACCAGGTGGTATAGCCTTTATACTCCTGCTCTCTCCTTCACCCATGCTGGTTGACTGTATGGAAGGGCTGTAACTTTGGCTAAAACATTCTTGGAGAGAAAGTCAGTTGTGATTGTTCAACAACACACTCTTGGGAACTGACTATGTGAGCACTTTGGTTCTGAAAAACATGATGTCAGGAGCTGTACTGAAGCACCTATTAATATCATCATCAGTGGCATCTGAGCTTTAGTCCTTAAAGTGAGCAGTAATTTCAACTGTCCTCTTTAACACAAGGAAGAAAGAAAAGACAAAGTTGCTATGATGGGTTGCCAAACTATAGCCAAACCTATAAAGCATCTTAGGAAGGCATGAAACTGTGGTCTGCCCACCAATCATGATCAAACTAGATCTTAAGTAACCCAAGAAGCAGACACTGTGTGCTAATTCCACATCAATACCACTCATCTCCACATTAATTGCTTTTTAGCTTCCATTTCTTTGGTGAAACAATACATTCTCATGATGGAGAAGGGTTCTGCAGGTCATTAGATTCCAGTGCTACCTCGTGGTGGAGATTTGTGTAGCAACCCTGTCAAACATCCACTACTGGGTAGACCACATCCAGCGATGGAGCCACACTATACATTCCTGAGCAGCTTATGATGTCAGCAACTTTGCCACATGTGACTGGCATCTATTTTCCCACTTTTTTTTAAACCAAGAATTGATCTATCTTTTTTTTAAGATAAAAGAAAGACAACACATTAACAAACAAATGGACATAAACAAAATAACACCTAAACAATAGAAGCAATACATCTGTCTTTATGCCTTGTGCTGAAATGTGCTCATTTCCCCCCAAACTTGCCCCTGACTTGGGACAACCATCTTCACTCTTACTATTGGGCCTTTTTGTTCATATGATTTAGTATTAAAATCCTGGACTCAAATCTCCATATGTGAATTGTGTGACATGGTTGGCAAGTGAGGTGCTGCTCTAAGCCAAGACTCCCTTGGTCTTGTGATACTGTGGTTGGCTGTTTTGAGTGCTAGTGCAGGATCCTCTGTAGATTTGTGTAAAATTCAATTTTGTCTCTCATTCCAGCCAGTGAGATCTTGGTGGATACTAATTTTGTTTAAGGATAATTTTCAGTACCACATATGTACACAGAAAATGAATAAAAATATTGGACAGAACTACATAAGGCATTTAAGCAGACAAAGTGAAAAAGAGAGAGACTAATTGCCATTCTTATCTTATCTTGATACACACAAACCAACAGATGCTTTAGAAAGATTAAATGAAGCAGATTGAGCATCCCACTTACCAAAAGGTAGAGAGGTAAAATTTTCTGTAAGTTTGCTTTCAATTTCTGTTACACAGTCATAATTTATAAAATGTGAACACCTACTCAAAACTTATACTGGAATAAAATAATCATGAAAAAACTTTGTAAATAACTTTTCTCATTAATTATTAACTTTAATAATCTGCTCTGTGCTGTACATAGCTGTTAGGTTTTCTATCCTATTTCTTTTCTAAAGATGGATCAAAACAAGTAATTTTTCTTCAGATTTATGTCTTTAGTTAAAATGACTTTACTGAACCGTTCTGCAAAAAGGAATGGGGAGTATAACATTACTGATTCTTTATCTTTTAATTTAAATGAAAAATGCAAATTTTCCCTCTAACTTTACAAAGAATTCCAACCCCTAGGTGTTATAAAGTTTAAAGAGGCACAATGGTAATTTCCTATCATTTGATTATAAATCCATACTGGCAGTTTTCCAAGTCAAATTGTGCACTTTCCACTCCTTTGTATTTTTATTTTATTTCTATTTTCCTGATTACTATTATTAACCCAAGTGGAGCATGTTGAAAAGTGCTTAGAAAAAAATGAAAAATAACAGTGAGAAAGTGCATATTCTAGATGATCATTTAGACATTTCCAGACCATAGTTTAAAAAATAAGCCATGAAGCTATTGGAAATTTCCTAGTGAAGGAATATGTGGGATCACCAACCAGAGTGTTAGGAAAAACAAGGTACACATGAAGTGGCCTGAGGTGACACAGCAGTTCTGCTGAACAGCTCTATGAATTGCCTAATACTGATCCTGAGTCTGCAAACAGAAAGCAGTTAGGGGAGGAAGCAGGTGCACAAGCATCACCATGAACATTGAAGAAACTGGAGCATTATCATTAGCGTGCTGGAAAAGGCTTCCTTTGCTCTCTGAAGTGCAACTTGTCCCAAGTAAGAAAGAGACGTGGTTCCTCAGGTGAATGTAGAAGTCTACACTCACAAGATAAAGACAAACATCTCAGGATGGGGCCTTGTTGGAATAAATGCTGCTTTTTTGCAAGACACAAGTCAAACATCTTAGCTTGCTACTATTTGTTGAAGTTAGACTGTTAATTATTTACCTTTCTCACCATTCAGCTCAAATTCTTTTCTTATCAAATTGCACTGTCTGAACCCAAAACAAACAATGTAGGGCAGTTAGCGATCACATTAAGCTGGGTTTCTGTGATGTTGGCTGAACATTTTTCTATTCTTTCTTTCATGGTTTCTCTTGTTCCCAGCAACCATTCTGCAGGACAGAGTCAGGACTTATTTGCGAAGCTATGTGGGTCCTTGCAGTTTGCTGAGACTTAACATCTTTTTGATATTTTAAACTTATTTTTTTAGGTCTCTTCCTTAGTTTTGGAGCTCTTCTAATTTTTCCATTCCATAAGATCTTTCTCATTTCACTAGAGAAAAAACCAAACCCTTTCTTTCCATCTCAAGGTTTTCTGCTGTTTGAATTTTTCATGGACTTTACACAGTCATATAGAACTGGGCTGATTTAATCATTAAAAATAACTGGACAGCAAATCTGGTATTTGGAGCTTTTTTTTTCGGTAAGACTCCTACAGGAGCAGATTGCTCTGGCCAAATGTAGCAGAAGAAGAGCAGGTAGGTGGGGCAGATTCAATCAAACAGATGCTGTTTCTGCAGCAACTTTCACTCTAAATTCCAAGCTCAGAGGAGGCGGCTATTCTTATCCTTGATTTGGAGCCTGATTTTTCCCTTCCCCAAGTATATTGCTCTTGACCTGTTATCTTTACTCAAGGCATTATGCCATTGAAACTTTTACTAGGATACTCCAAATGGTTTTTATACATAATGGAGATATTGCAAATAGAATAGAACAATGAATAAAAATGAACAAGATCCAAAGGGGTGGAACAACTTGACCAATAGGACACACAGATTTAGCAGCTTCTTTCTTTATTCATTGAATCAATCATTCTATATGTTACTGCTGTTAAGTCAAGTGTTGGCATAGTGATGTCATGGTTTGGCTCCAAAAGCCCATGTGGAAGGCTTGATCCTCAGTACAGCCATGTTCAGAGGTGGAGCCTGTGGGATGTGATTGGTCATCAGGGCTCTGACCTCATCGTATTTGTGGACTGAGAGTGTTTGCACCTGGGGGAGGAGGCTTTGTCATAAAAGCGAGCCCTTTTTTTGTCCCCAGGCTGCCATAAGGTTAGCAACTTTGCTTAACCACAGGCTCCCTGCCACGACATTTTGCTGTGCCATAGACACACCATGAAGGGGCCAAACAACCACGGGCTGGAAGTTCTGAAACTCTGAAGCAAAATCAATCCTCCCTTCCTTTAAATTGTTTTTTGCTAATATTTTGTCACAATGATAAAAGTCTAAGTAACACAAGTGGTAACCAAGACAGATTCCACACCTTCAAGGGATTAAATTCCAGAACAGGACCCAGATCTCCTGTTCTCAAATTCTTCTCTTTCCACTGCACTCTGATGCTATTAGTTTTTAAAAATGTCTTTCTTATTTTTCTAACTAGGGCTGAACTGATGACAAAACTGAAGTTAACAATACCCAACTCTCTCATCTCTAAGTTGCAACAAATGATAGCACCATACTAACAGGGGAAAGGATTAAATGAAATAATTCTCTCAAAGAGCTCATCATAACACCATCTACCACATGCTATGGTTCAATACGTGCTAATAGTATAGTGATTACTGCTGTTTCTTGGTTACAAATATGGCCAATCCTACTAAGAAAGAGACTTCAGTATATTTGAAACTCATAAATATTAGTTCTTTGAATATTAGAATTTTATAAAAGCAGCTATTTTTAGTCTTCTATCAATTAAGGTTAGTCATTTCACATGTAGGTATTCTCTGGTCTATATCTTTTCTGCACAGAAGTGAGATATAAAGTCAACTAGCACAGTCTAAGCCTTACACGAAAAGCTTACCCATTGCTATTGTATATCTCTAAAACAGATGGATTTTTCTAAATTTTAATATCTTTGCATATTTGCTTAAGAGCCTCAGAGTATACAGGGCCTGAAAGTGATTCACCCTGATCAACTCTAATAAAATTATCAAACCATTATATTCATCTACTTCACCCCTACCTATCTTGGCTGCTTAATTAAAGATAAATTCCAAAAAAATATAAAAATAAAAAAATAAAGATAAATTCCATGTTGACATAGAAGGCAATGTTTTGTGTATGTCAAAGGGAAGGGGAGAGTTTGGTCACTCTGGTCCAGTAACAACTTAGTTTGGATATTGTATATAAAAGTACTGTGAAACAATTATTTTTGTTCTAGATTTCAGTTTTTTAATCTTAATTTTATGCTATTCTTAAATTTATAATTGGTCTAGTTTGTCCCATTGTGATTTTGTTGTCTACTTAAAAGCATTGTTGGTTATGGCTGTTTTTGAAATATTTCTGTTAATAATTCAATTTGTTCAAAGGTCTCCGGTGGAAAAATTTGTATCTTCTCTATGAAGGATTTTGAAAAAATATTAGTGGACTTTCAAAACTTATGATGGAAACCACTTCTGACAAATCATTAACCATTAGTCAGGTACAATGCTGAGATTTAATATTTTTTTGAAACTTGTCTTCTTTGATGAAGTTCTTTTCATCTAGTAATAGAGTTGAGCAGGCTTGATATTTATAAAATCTTTCCTACCTAGTCATTAAAGCACCTCTGTACATAGTTGGAACATTTTTCAGTATTACAAATTTCTTCATATGTGGGCTTAAAATGATGAACACCAACAAAGGCTTAAGTTATCCATGGAAAATGAAGTCATAATTTTATCTTTACTGCCCTGTCTGACTATAACTACCAGCGCACATCATGGTCAAGCAATGTGAACCCGTCTAGTTGGCACAGCGACAGTGGCGGGCTGATAAGTAACCGATCAGCTTATCCACAGCATTCTTTTGGTAGGGAGGTCACTCTCCCTTTTGTTCCTCAAAGTTCAACAAAGCTTAAACGTTCCAGAGACTAGTACTTCAAATTAATTAAATGACATCATGTACAGGGCTCCTGGGATTATCACCTTGTAATGTGGTTGCTTCTGTGCTTTTAGGTTTGCTGAATTAAATCTTTTCAAATGTAAGAAGCTAAGTAATTTGTGCTACTAAATCATACGGTTAATATATGCTTTAATTATATTTTTACAATAGAAAGGTTTGAAAGAGAAATATTTGGGTTAATAGGTTACTATTCTAAGTGAAGGACAAACGAATTACCAGTTTTTAAAATTATGTAAGTATGGACTATCACCTTACTACAATAATTTTATCTTACTATGAGAATTTTAGCATCTAATCAGTAGGCTCTTGTAAGGGTTTACAGAGAGCATTTCATTAAATTAAATTTTCACTTTAATGTTTAATTTTAAGTTGATATTTCATATTAATTCTCAACTTATTATTTCAATTAATGAACACTAAAATGTAATAAAATGTAACACTGTAGTTGTAATGAAAATAATTAGCCTTAAACTTTGGATTCAGAGGGCCCTTGATGTTTTTGCATTGCATAAATAGTTCTTTTTTCTCACTAGACAGCGAGGCTCAGGTGCTTAAGTCTAGAGCAAGTAGCACAGTCCTGGCACATAGCTTACATTCAACACACAGTTCTAGAATTAGTCAAGGGACAGGATAAATGTAAATTATGACACTGAAAATGCCAATCAATAAACACTCAGATGATGAAATAACTGCTAAATAGAGTCCACAATATGTGCTCCATATGTGCACAAAATATCATATATATGACACATTGTATAAAAAGCACATTTATGATATATTTTTACCATGTGTACATTTCTATCACGTGTTTAAGTATAAATATGTCTTCTTAGGCCGGGGATATAGCTCAGAGGCACAAGTGCCTGCCTGGCAAGCACAAGGTCCTCAGTTCAATTCCCAGTACCAAAAAGAAAAAAAGAAAAGGATGTCTTTTTACTCTTGAAATATTTACATTCTTCTACAGAAGATGAAATAGATCTGTATGATTCTCAAATAAGGCAGAATTTATCCTCTGCTAAATATCTACTTCTTCACCAGCTATATTCTAATAGATCCTAAAATGAGAATTATTCTTCTTAATTCCAAAATAGTGAATGTAAATATTTTTACTTAATATATCTTATGTCACAGTGAAATTTTTTATTTTAAATATAAAATAATATATTCCAAGGCTGGGCCTTTACATATTATTTAAAAAATCATATTATAAAATTTCAGTGAGTATTTGATTTCATTTGTACATAATTTAAAAAATATTTTTCCCTAGCATGTACACTCTCGCTTTTCAAGGCATATCCTAAATGAAAGCTGTTTGTAAGTCATAAAATATACCCTAAATGCAGAGATATAAAATGCATCAGAAAAATGTCCAGAACATAATTTTCAATCATTTTCTGAGAGATGGAAGGGAATAAAGCATGTAATTGAATATAAAATTTGTTGCTTAGCTACAGAAAACCAAAGAACATATAAATTCTAATGGTTTTCAAAGTTTCACTAACTTTAGTAGAAAAAGAGACAAAACCATTTGATTTCACACTCAGGTGAAATTTTGACTTTTGCCCCCAACAAATCTAGGTTACAACAGAAAACTAACTTGACAATAGACTATTACCCTATACCTAGATGAGTAAAAATTCAAATGAAAATTCATTTGAACATTGCTGGAAAGAAGTGCTAAGAATGGGAAATTTTAGGGTTAGGGTTAACCTGGGATTTTGGGGAGCCAGAAAGATTTTTTTTTAAAGTAAAATTCAGTTAGTGAATATTAATTGGAAAAAACTCTGTGGGTCAACTCCTTTCTTAGAAACTATCACAATGTACTGCAGCCAACTTTCATATTTTTGAAAAATACATATAAAAAAATAAAGTTAGACAAACTTAATCATACCTACAATCTCAACATTCTAGGAAGCTAAGGGAAAGTGATTGCAAGTTACAGCCCACCCCGAAAAATTTAACAAGACTCTGCCTCAAAATAAAAAATTAAAATGTAGCTCAGTGTGAAGCAGTGGGTTCAGTCCCCAATACTGCCATAAACTCCATTAATCTAAGACAGCTTGCTTATGTCAAACATACTCCAGAAATTACTAACCTTACATGGATTTTTGAATTCTCCATGAAACAGTCAATCACCTACTTGTGCCTAGAGAAACACACATCCAAACAGAAATGGAAGGCCGAAGTATTGCCCCCAAGCTGGAATGCTGTTCGCTCCTGGGTAAACACTACAGCTGTGCAGGGGAATCTGAACCTGAAGCTTGTTTTTGAAACTAGACTTTTAGGCTCTCATGTTTGCCTTGTTTAGAAATAAGGAAGTATTGGTTTGGAAACTCTTGGATTCAAACATTTTTAAAGCATTCCAAAACCTCAGTTGAAACATTAAATTATAAAAAACATCCTGATATAATCCTTAATCAGTGCAACTGTTTTGAAGACAATACATGCTTGTGACTTTGCTGAAGTGTCTTTCATCCTCATTAAAGAGGCTGAAGTAGATTATTTACCTTCAGATTTATGGACCTAATCTTTAGTATATGCAATTGTTAGCATTCCAGCAGAGTGCTCCATATATATATAACTCTTATAGGCATGTTTAGATATTTCTCTTAAAAAGTCTGTAAATCTTTAGGCAGTTAATTAGAATAAAAGTATTAAAATAAAAAATTATAAATATGCAAAGAAGTTTAAGACAGAAATGATTTAAATCACTTTCAGATTCTAGACTATCCCCCGCCCCAAAGCTATAGTGTCTTTAATTAAAACAAAGAGCTTTGAGAAAAGATTCTGGATATTTTATGGTGCTATCTGGGCAAAGCATCTAAAGTCCTCCTCCTCCTTGCTCCCTTCCTCCTCCCCCTCCTTCTTTATTTTTAATCTGGAAATGGTCTCTTAAGAGCTCACTCATTTATCTAAGTTTACAAGTCCAAATCTCTACTGAAACTTCCTTCATAACGTTTGCTTTCGACATTAATTCCAATAGATGATTCTTTTCTAAAGTGTTACTTACACTTAATAAAACCAGGATGGAGCAGTAATTCTTCACCTCTTCTCACCCCGGGCACACTAAGTGTGTACAGGCCCCACATTTCATGCCCTGGCTCTGGCTGTCCCTGCATACTCCATCAGCCTCAGTTCCCACCTCCAGCACCCCCAGCTATAACTCCCCCATCCCTTACAGCAGTCCCTCTGTCATCTCATCTCCACACCCCACAGGCTGATTCTGCCTCCCCTTCAGCTGAAGGAAGACGTCATGCCCCCTGGAACTGTTGCCATGGAAATTTACCATCCCTGTCTGGCCCAAATCAACGCATGGATGCTTTGGTTTCCCCAGAGACTATCTGGAGGGCTCACAGATGAGGACCTGGAAGGGTGGGGCAAATTCACATTAGGAGGAGAGAGAGGTAGATTTGGAATGCAGTAGCTCTATATGGCTTGGCTTCCGCGTGGCAGGACAGTCACTTTACATTCGTAAGAAGCTATGGGCTGCTCAGAAGAATAATGTTCTTATATTTGTTTCCCTCGATCCCTTCCTCAGTTTCAGTTTTGTCTCACTTCTGTATCTTGAGATTACACATCCCTACCCTCTCCATAAAATATGAATTACCGTGTGTAAGGTTTTCTAGGTTCCCTATTCTAGGGAAACTGGTCCAGTCCAAGAGTCAGCAATAATGCAAATTTCACTATTTTCTATTTCAAACTGAACCCTCCAAATCTGATGGCTCAGTGAGAGGATCAGAATCACAGGAGACATCTACTAAATGCCCACAGACACATTTGCTCAGCTTCCATATGGCACCCGATGGTGTTTATCTGTCCTCCTGGAAGTGTCACCATCTTCCCCAGAGTATCAGGTGGGCATTGGTTTCTCATTCTGCCTTCTGAGGCACTGAATCTCCAAGCTCCATACTTCATGATGTTCTTCTGCAAGCCAGGAGAGAACAGTCCTCATCTTGTATTACACGCTCTGCTTTTCCAGAGATCCAGTGACAGCCGGACTCATTCTCTGTTGTGAACAAAGAACCTTAAAATTGTTTTTGAAGGGAATTGAGTCAGAAGACAAATTTAAACTGGCAAACACCCAGGCTAATGCAAATACAACCCTGTGACTCACATGCCACTGACTTAAATAGAGAAAATGGACATATAGAAGATGAATAAAATTCTAAGAATGTCCCAGTCTTTTTTAAGATTAGAGCTGAAGCAGATCTGGGAAGACAACACTCTGATACCTTGGGCTATTTTACCCAAGACTGGTGCCTTCATGCAGTTCGGAGGACAATGACTCTGCCCCCAAGGTCCAGCCAGCAGTAGAGCTGTGAAGGATCACTTTTGCAGCATTTATAACATCTGTGTATCCTGAAGTTCCTTTCCCGTGGAAAAGCTATGGGGCACTAAGGGTCCCTCGGGAGGGAAGAGGCCTGCGGAGAGGTGAAGAGGGTAACAGAACTTCAGCGCTTTAGTGCTTTATGGGCTTGTAATTTATTTACAGTGCTCCCCCCCCATGAATGGAATTATCTTCTGAGTCTTATTCAACAAAGGGCACATGGATAAAACTATAAAATGCAAATGAAAAGTCACATGACTGTAAAATGAAAGGCAATTTGTACCATTTTAAATGCTGCATGTTTGGGTCTGAATGAGATGGAAGAAGGAATCTCATGTTACTATTAGGCATTCACCTGATCAAATACGGGCCTTCAGAGGGAAAGTGATGGGCACAGGGGTACCAGCATGAGAGGAGATGTAAGACATCAGCTGAGCAGAGTGGAGAAATAAAACATCATAATGTGTTTATACATAGGGTACAATCTGCTGCTCGTCCTGTGCCATTCCCTGCAGAAAAATGGAGAAGTGGAGAAAGGTAGCTATGAGCACATGGCTTCCTGCGGAGAGTCACAGCAGCTCTTGCCTGTGAGGTGTGAATGCACTGGAACAATGCCAGGAAAACAGGGTAAGTCCCTAGTCGTGAAGAGCATGCGGGAGATCTGATGCTGCTTAACTGATGGGGACACTCTGAGTATTTCATGGATGAACATGAAACATTTAAAACATTGTTTAGGTAAACAAGCAAATGTTAAGTCTTTCTGCACCATAGAAATGCTCTGAGGAGAAAAGGCAGCCCCAAACCAACAGGTACACAATGTCCACATTTTAAGCACCTGCTTATTTGCAGACCCAAAGTATCTTGCGTTCGTGGGCGGCAGAATCTGGCTGGGTTTTGGAGTTCTCTCAGAAACACATCTCCTCTGCAACCAATGGCTCTTATTCAGAAAAATAACAGTACTAGTATCTTCTCTGGTCTGTGATCCCTGTTAGTAATTTCCTCTACTCTCTCGGGTATCTGAGTGGTGCAAAACTCATCTCTGTTCCAACGTCTTCCTCCCTACCTTCTTATGCTCTCCTTCTTCTTTTAAATATTAAATCTAACGAAGTAGGAGAAATGAATATATGTTAGTATCAGAAAACAATCAGAGCTGCTCTCTTAGAAGTATTACAGACAGCTCCATTTTTTTCCTGAAAATTCTTTGCCACACAGCCTTTAAAGTGTAATTAAAAAGATCAAACACATGAAATACCTGTGCATGTGGGTATTTACATTTTCATTCACACATTTGCCAAATGTCTACTGTGTGCTCTGTATTGTCCAGCACTTGGTGACAAGATGTAATCCAACTCCTCAAGATGGTCTGTCTCTGGGAGGGGAGAAGGATCCACAGATGGACTATTATCCTACGAAGGGTAGTGTCAAGAGGATACTCCTGATTTGTCCTGGGTGTGGGTGTTAGAGAGGGGCAGGAGGGAGGAAAAGGAAAGGACATGAAGTAAAGCCTCCTGGGGAAGATGAGACCTGAGCTTTGCCTCAAAGGATTGGCAGGCATCAGATGGAGGCACGTGGGCAGCAGAGCCGCAAGCTGGGTGAAACATGGAAAGGCAAAGAGAAGAGGAAATGTGCAGAGAATACACCGTTGCGAAGAATAAAACCCCAAAGACCAGGCTTTTATCCCCCACTATGGATGAACTTTTAAGTGATAAAAGCATTAAAGGCTCTTAAATTCGGGAGTAACAGTTATGTTTTAGGCAGATTATTTTAAGAAAACAAAGCCAAAGAAAGGGAAACCAATTATATTTTTGTGAAAGATATTGAAGGTCTAAATGGAGGTGAAGGTAAGAGAGATTAGTGGGAGGAAGACATCAGATAGATTTGAGGGAGATACAGGAAGAAAATTTATACAGTACTTGGTCATGGTTTGTAGGTGAGTTCCTTGGCTGGATTCTCTCCCTCTCTCTCTCTGTCTCTCTCTCTGTCTCTCTCTCTCTCTCTTCTCCCTCTCCCTCCCTTTCTCTCCCTCTCTCTCTGTCTCTCTGTCTCTGTCTCTGTCTCTGAGTGTCTCTCTCTCCTTTCTCTCTGATGCCTGAGCTCCGGATCTATACTTTCTTTACTTCCTAGCCAGTGGAATGATCTTGTGCTGTGGCCCTCTGCCAAGACGTACTCATGAAAAATCAGAAGAGAGCCTAATATTCCAGCAGTTGTGTGATGGCATGTGGATTTTGGCATGTGGCAGAGTGAGCTTTTTCCCAGGAGGAACTGCATAATATCCTGAGAATTTCATCACGTAGATAGCTGAGATCTTTGCTGTAAACAGCTGAGATCCTTGAAATTCCTGTGATTTATTTCCCTAATGAACTTCCTAGTGACTTCCATGACCTTTGTTTCTTCGTTAGTGCTTCTACCTAATTTGATAACTTTCAAAATCTGTCTGTTAGGTCTTTTTCCAATTTAAAAAGCTAGAATGGTTTCCATTTTACTGATCATCTTTCTAGAATCAGTTGATACTCAGGTTTTCTCAGTAGGTAGATGATTCACTCATTCATTCACTATTCGCTCATTATTTATTGAAAACCTACATTCACAGGTATAGGAATCAGAGACACAGTTACCACGACCCAAACAATATTCCTGCTATCAAGGAGCTTACCTGCTAAAAAAGAAATAAAAATACAAGAAACTAATAAATTAAACAATGTCATTTCACTTGATAATGCTGTGAAGAAAATAGCAGAAGACTAGGCAAAAGATGATGTGTAGGTACTGAAATGACTAAAAGACTACACAGACCTACAGGTCCAAAAAAGTGCTAAATTATACTCTCATAATTTCTATTGCAAAGTGGAAGCAAGGTTGGTCCACTCAAGAAAGACAAAAGAGGGCTATACGCCGAGAACATAGTGAATGAAAAGAAGACACTAAGAGATCGGCCTGAGGTGAGGTAGACATCACATCAAGCAGGGGCTTTCTGCTACGGTATAAAAGTTTGGAATAAGACTAAGAGTTTTAAGCAAAAGGAAAATGCAATCAGATTTGCACCTAAACAATATTACCAGTGAAACTAGACTGTGGAAACAAACGGAAAAATTAGAAATGACTGGTAAGGACTAAAAATATTGAATTTGACATGTTTCTAGGATGTGTATTTGGCATATTGCAGGTTAAGCGAGTCTGCTGGGAAGGAGCCGAGGTTGCATATGGAACTAGGAGTCTGTGCACAGGTAACAGCTGATGCTCTAATAGTGAACAGATAGTGCAAAGGAGATGCATAGAAGGAAGAGAGCACATGCGTGGGGATGACTGTGGACACCCACTTACGGGCACAGCTGGGAGAAGAGGCCCCACCAAAGGGGGAAAAGGAATTTGCAGGGTGTGGGACAACAAAAGTCAAGAGATTTTCAGCACCAAAAAAATAAAGCAGGACTTAAAATAGGACTGGCACTGGGAACAAGGGGAAGATAGCTACTTTTAACACTCTTGTTCATTGTTGGCGTAGGTCTCTTCCCCGTGACAGGAAGGCAAGAAAAGGAAATGACGTGCACTGGGGAAAAGACCTAAACATGTCTCTGCTCACAGGTGATAGCTTGTCCACATAAGAAATTTTCTAAGAATCACCAAGAAAGGTACTAGATTAATAAATGAGTTTAATAAGTTGCATGATGTACATATAAAAAATCATAGTTCTATATACCTAATAAAAATAAACATTTAAAAAATGAAAATAATGAACAATATCATTTGCAATATTACTACTAATTTTAGTACTTAGAATTAATCTAAAAATATATACGCAAGTTCTGTGGTATTAAAGATATACTAATGCAAGACACTAAAGAAGACCTAAAGGAAGAGATGTATCATGTTAATAGAAGAAAAACTCAATTTCTGTTAACATACCAATTGCCCCCAAGTAGATCTTCAGATTCAATGCGATAAGAGCCAATACAACTTCCCTCTCAATCAAAAACCACAAACTTTTTTCTCAGTCTGATAGACACTCTCTAAATTTACATGGAAAATCAAAGAAAGTAGAGTTTCCTGAACAACTGGAAAAAGAACAAATTTGAGGAAGTTAGGTAAGTGAATGCCAAGCCTACCATAAAGCTACCATGTTCAAGCCTGGATGCTCCAAGGGATAAGAAAGGAAAGACTTGTAGACCAGAATAAGAGAACTGAGTCCAGAGATATGCCCCACTTTCAGCATGAGTGCCATGGCATTTCCATGGAGAAATGATTGCCCTTGGAATAAATAAGTCTGGAGCCACTCACGCAAAGTGAACCTCAGAAAATACCTTCAGCCATGGTGAGAGGAATGAAGAATGACTGTTTAGTGGGTGTGGGTTTCCTTTTAGGGTGAGGAAAATAATTTCCAACTAGATAATGTAGTCACACAATGTGAATATACTTATTATTATTGAAATGTACATTTTTAAATGGTTGCAAATATATATTTTATATTATGAATATTTTACCATAACAAAATTTATAAAATCTACAGAAGGAAATATATTTGTAAACATGGATTTTTAAAAAAATTATGTTCTGCAGAAATTGCATAAACTATTACAAAATAACCTACAATACCAGGATTAATCAAAATTTAAAACTTCTGTGATTTCTACTCATATGAAAATAAGAGAAGTCACAAACTCAGAGAAAATATTTGCAAAATATGTTTGACAAAGGACTGGAACCCAGGATGTATAAAGAATTTTCACCACTCAGTACTTATAAACCAGGCAATAGAATTGGAAATAACAGGCAGAAACTTAGGACAGTCACTTCACAAAGCAGAGATACAGATGGTGAATAACATGGACATAACGTGGAAGTTCAGGTGAAAGTGTCAACTTGGTGGATTTTGGGTCCCACTTGGAGGATTTATGGAGTGAACTTCCCTAGAGGGTTAGGTGGGTCACGGAAGTCTGACCTTGGGGTCCACGTCTGGTCTGCCACCCTCTTCTCTGGTACTGCTGCCTTGCTCTGCTGCCTGGCTGCCATGAGCTACACCGCTTCTCACTGCCATTCCCTTCCCCCACACTGTTCCTGCTTCGGAGGCTGCTGCCGCACATGGATCCCCTGCGACGTAAGTTTAAACTCCTCATTTACACTGTGGATGCTGGGCATTGTGTCTTAGCAACAAGAAAGCTGACCTCAGAGGTGAAAAATTTCGATACCACTAGACATTAGAGAAATGCAAAACCATAATGAGATATCATGCTCCTCAGTAGTCACTCGAGAGAAATGAAAGGACCTGTCTATATGAAAAGCTGTAAGTGGATGTTTGCAGAGGCTTTATTCATAATCATTGAACCCCAGAAGCACAAATTTCCATAAGCTGGAAAATGGGTAAATAAGTGATGGTGTATCCACACAATAGAATCTTAGTAATAAAAAGGGGAAAAAAAAATCTGCTGACATTTGCAACAATATGGATGCATCTCAAATACACTACACTAGTGAAATAAGCCAGACACAAAAGGCTACATATGGTATGTTGCATGAAAATGACACTCTGAAAAAGACAAAAACTATAGAGAGAGGAAGCAGATTAGAGTTTTCCAGGCTCTGGGGCAGGAAAGAAATGACAAACGAAGAGGAGGACCATCTGGGGAGAGACAGACTTTGTCTGTAGGTGATGGTGGAACTTCCACGATTCCGATGCAGTTTTCAATATTCGTTTATCTGTGCACCTAAAGAGGGTAAATGTCACTGTATATAAATTATGTTTTTATAAACTTGTGGCTGAGAATATCAATTGGTCAAGACAAACAAAAAGATAGCAGCTATCATTTCGAGAACAAGTTTAGAAGTAAAGGCTAAAGCAAGACTGAGTTAGTAGCGTATATTTATTCTGTTGGGTAGAAAGGAAGATACAGAGGAGGCCGAGTCAGCCTCTGCTGAGTCCTCCATCGATCAAGTTAAAGGCTGTGTGTTTTTCCCTCTGGGCTACTAACTTAAACCCAGGAATGCTGGGGAGATGTGGAGGAAGGAGAGCATGGTGGAGTGGTGACTGGGAACTTCCAGAGGCATTTTTATTTATGATATTTAAATTGGAGAAGAAAACTGTCAAACAAAAGTTGGAGAAAATACAGCTTGGTAAACCTGTAAAAGCATAAAAAAGCAACTCACTGTCAGGACATGCTGCCAGTGACACTCTGATGAATTAGGAGAGTCAATAGAGATGTGACTTTTAAAAATACAGCGAAACAAAAGGGGACATGGACTGAACAATTATAGAAATTCTGGCCCATGAATTAAACTTGTGTTTAATAAAAGATGCTGATCAGTATTAAAATACTGGTATTTTAATTCTTCTTAAATGGTGATATATTTGAATCTTAAGAGGAAAAAATTTGCTCTAAATAGGCAAAGAAATCGAATTTTGTTATTTCCAGCTATTGTCTGAGAGGTGAGGTAGAGACAGTTTCTTTGATGTTGGAGGAGATGAGCCGAAGCAGTTACTCTTTGGAAACACCCTCAGTATCCTTTGGATGGGTGCATCAGTGTCACTCTGCCCCGTGCAGACCTGAGTGCTGAGTGCAGAAATGCCTGTACCATAAAATTAAGCTGCACATATGCGTCATGGTGAACAATTTTAGCTCACAATCCATCTCTGCAGGCCCTGGGGTCTTTGAGTTTGTGTCATCCAGACACATTTCTCCCCTCCTCCCAACTTGCAGGATGAGTAAGTGACATATGGCATGTGTGAAATTCCCCCCCGCCCAGTTGCCCTTCCCAGAGCTTCTGTACACGACTGTGACAATTATAGCAACCTTGACTCCATAAGGAATGTGTCAATTTAAACCCCGTAGACTACTTAGCAACGAGCTATCCCAGCACAGCAAGTTGTACCCCAGGGTCCTGGAATGACGACTAAACTGCAGAAGCATTGGGGTCCCTTCTAAGGAGATTTGCTCAGCAGGCAAAAACTGGCCTCACAGACAATGACTAAAATTTCTTCACTGTCATTTTTAATGGCTACTGTCATCAAAGAACAAATAGCCTGTCCTTCATATGAGAGCTGGCTGGCCCTTTGGCATTCCACAGCATTCCGTGAGCTTTTCACATTCATGCTGAGACACAAGAATGGCCTGGTTGCAATCTGGAATCTAAACTTTCTAGAAATTGAAGAATTCCAAAATTTGTTATTCCCAAGTCATACTGGGATTGGACAGTCTGGAGAATTTGTTCAACTCCAGAGTCCCCCCGCATCTGCACCCTAGGAATGACATTTTAAGTACCAGGCTCAGATATCTCCAAATTATGTGGTATAATGGAATGCAGCCAGAGAAGGGGAGGTAACTATGATAATTTTTTCATGAAGTCTCTAGGATCCAGGTCAGTTGTGCAGCGGTCCCCATGGTGATGCAGAACTTCAAGGGAAGTCTGGGAGAAATCCTGTGGTGTGGAGAACAGTCAGTCTGAGGCAATTTCTGAAGGCCTTTAAACACAAAACCCTTAATAGGGAGGAATAAAAAGAGAAAGACAAGTGTTGCACAAGAAGCAGTGATTTTAACCACAGGAAATCTAACTGCAACATACGGTCTTAAATTTTGCTTTGGCAAAATTTTTTTCACATCAGTAAGTGTGTGATTCTGTGATTTTTGAATCTAGGAAATCAACTTGAATATGAAGGGAAATTCAAATGGACATAAATTTATGAAAAGGAGCTTTAAAAAATTAGAAAAGTTGTCACATAACTGAAGATTTTCCTGATTTATAATTACAGTAGTGTAGCTGGATACAAAGTCAACACTTAAAAATCAATAGCATTCACACTACACAAACAAAAAACTCACTGAGAAAGAAATTAGGGTAATAACACCCTTATAGCATCCCTAAAAATGAAATACTTAGGAATTGATCTAATGAAAGAAGTAAAAGTTTGTATATTGAAAATTACAGTATTTTGAAAAAGGAGATAGAAGAGAATATTAGAAAATGGAAAGATATCCATGCTCATTGATAGGAAGAGCCAACATGGTGAAAATGGCCAAAACTGTTATGCAGATTTAATGTAGACCCAATCAACATACCATTAACATACCTCATAGATCTAGAGAAAATATTCCTAAAATTCACTTAGAAACTGAGGAAAAATAGAATAGCAAAGGCAGTCCTAGGAAACAAAGGCAAGGCAGGAGGCATCGCAATCCCTGACTTGAAATTGTACTACAAAGCTACTGTGATAAAATCAGTACGGTTTTGGCAAAAAAACAGATCTGAGGACCAGTGGAACAGATTAGAAGATGCAGATACAATTACAAAAAAAACCTCAGCCACCTTATTTTTGACAAAGGGGCCAAGCATATTCACGGGAAGAAAGGTAGCCTCTCTAATAAATGGTGTTGGAAAAACCGGCTCTCTACATGCTGAAAACTAAAAGTAGACCCATGTCAATCACCATGCACTAAATTAAAGTCAAAATGAGTCAGTGATCTAAATATTAAAATAGAAACAATAAATATACTTGAATGGAAAGTAGGTAGAAATCTTGAAGGCATAGGTGTAGGCAGAGAATTCATGAACAAAAACTGAACTGCTTGGGAACAACTACAAGGAATCAACACTGAGATCTCATATTACTAAAAAAAAAAAACTTTTGTACATCAAAAGAAATCACCAACAGAGTGAAAAGACAACCCACGGGGAGAAATTTTAGCCAATTGTCCCCCAGATGAAGGTTTTATATCTGGAACATATAAAGAAATAAAAAAACTCAGACCCCCCTATTTTAAAGACTGAACCCAAAAATGAATGTGAATACACACTTCTCAGATGAAGAAATACAAATGGAAAATAAATATATGAAAAAGTTAAACATCAGTGGTCATTTGAGAGATGCAAATTAAAACAAAACTGAGATCTCATCTCACCCTAGAAAGAATGGCTATGACCAAGAAATCAACCAATAACAAATGCTTGCTGGATTGTGGAGAAAAAGGAACCCTTCTCCACTGCTGGTGGGAGTGCAGGCTCATGCAACCACTATGGAAATCAGCATGGGGATTCCTCAAGAAGCTAGATTTAGAGGTCTCATGCAAACCCCCTATTCCCCTTCTGGGTATCTTCCCAGCAGAATTAAAAACATTATACCATAGTGATATATGTGCACCCATGTTTATAGCAGTGAAATTTGTAATAGTTAAATCTTGGAAACAACCTAAATATGCACCCATTGAGGAATGGATAAAAAGTAATGTGGTACTTTTATACAACGGAATACTACTCAGCCATAAAGAAAGATAAACTTTGGACTTTCATAGGTAAATTAGTGCAACTCGAGATCATACTTATAAGCGAAATAAATCAGATACACATGTGTAAACATCACATTGTCTCCCTGGTGTGAGAAATTGAAAGAGTAAATAAATAATGTCTAGAATGTACAGTAGATATGGTAAAATGGGAAGTACTTGTTTAAAAGAAAAAGGAAGTAGGAGGGGGTAAAAGAAAAGGAAAGAAGGGAGGGAAAAGGGAGAAAAATGCAAGGTAGCTCTACTATTAGTGTCTCTCAGTTCATTGAAGAGGAAGTTTCGTGCTAACAACTGTAAAGTTTTTATGCCCATATCTGGTACTCTGTGTAACTACTGTGCAGATGACAATATGTGATGTGTTAACTAGTGTTAGTCTCCTATTATTTTGTTATGAAATTTTGTTTTACCTTTTTTCAATAAAATAAGAGTATTTTGATCAAATATTTAAAAAGAATTAAACCGAGACTTTAAATGTCTTTGTGGAGGAATATTTCCTGATGAAGTGTTTGTGTTTCGTCTGACTATTAAGTCTGCTGAGTGAAATTCTTAAGCCTCACTTCTACAGATGATGTATACTTAACATTTTCAAGTTGCATGAAAGTTTTGATGTCCCCGGATAAACCGGAGTAAAATCTTGTGGGTGGCCTTATTTACCACTGTGGCTTATTAACATCAAGAAAGCATATGATTTAACACTTTTGTGTCATAGTGATTCACTATAGCTAGTTAGTCTAGAAAAGTTTCATTTGTTCTGGACAATGCCCTTCAATCACTAGCATGATACTGGAACTGCCTCTTGTGGCTGACCCTTAATAAAACATGTACTACTGTCCCCAGATTCTGTCAGATTAGGGCCAAGTTGGCTTGACAGAGCATTTCCTTCCTATTCAGGGTCCAGTAAAGTCCTTGATCTTGGCCCACTCCTGCTGATTCTTGTCATGCCAGAGAACGGGCACATGCAGTGGAGCTGCTGAATCTTCAAATCCACTGTGAATTCTGGCTGCAGATTTTGCAAGACTCAACCTATTATATTTTGAAGTTGGATTTTCCTCCATGGAACAGTCTCTCATTATGTCTACTCAGTTCACAAAGAAAGAATTAATGAATTTAAAGTGACATTTGGAATCAGCAGATCAAACTGGTTAGCTTGGATTGTAACTTGCCTCTTTCCTTCAAATAAATATGTTTGAGAGTCTACCATCATGTAAATATACTCTAGGGAAAGAATAATTCTTCAGGCAGGTGCTTATGCCACTGAGCTATAGCCCCAGGGCTGGGGATATAGCTCAGTGGAATAAACGCCTGCCTTGCAGGCGGAGGGTCCTGAGTTCTATCCCCAGTACCGCAAAAAAGAAAAAAAAAAAAAAAAGAAAAAAAAAAAACAGAAGAATAATTCTTCATTCATGCACCCTACTATGTCTAAACCTACATATGTCTCTGCTATTACTCTTTGAGCTGTACTCTTTGCTGTTTCATCCCACATTGTAGAACAAGAGTGTAGCCCAGCATACCACGTCCCTCCGGGGGTGGACCTGGGTTTTTGCCTATAAAAATGGAAAATAAGCAGCCCATTACTTCAACTCCAGTGAATGTGTAACTACATTAAAGGCCTTATTCCATCTAGTCTTTTTCACCAGAGACTGAAAGAAGACAGGCAGGAAAATTTATGGCCCAAACCACTTCATTTCTTTTTTTTTTTTAAAGCTTTCCTGATGTGATTTCCCTTTGTTTTAATTTTATTTATTTAATTTTTTGGTACCAGGACTCAAACTCAGGACCTCATGCTTTCCAGGCAGGCACTGTGCCACTCAGCTATATCTCTGGCCCTTAATTTCTATTGAGACTAAAAAATAAATGAAGAGCAGATCTAGGTTGCTAGAAAACAGGATAGAAACATATGGTTGCTAAAATTACAAAAACTAAGATGAAGAAGACAATTTTCTTTAAATGCCATAAGGGTTTCTAGATGGCTTTTTTATCTACACCATCGTGGCAACTTCTGTAATTGCATAAGCCTTCAATTCTCCAAGATTGTACACATACTAATTTAGACTTGATCTCTGGTTTGTTATGAAATGAAGCACTTTTGTGGCTTAAATGGGGAGCAGAGGCAAGCCTGATTTGAAGATGCCTGGACTTTTCTGCTCATCCTGCCTCTCAGGCATGAGTCACTATTTTTTCTTAAAATATGGAGAAATGTGAAACGGGGCCATCTTGTGGGTTGTACAATTGATGATGACTGAGTTGGGAAAAAGATACAATTCCACGAGCCATTCATAAGCCAGGAGTCCACACAGCAATCTTGTGAAATGTTGAGGTATTATCTGGCTGGTGGCTCAGATTCTTTTCCACTGGCTTATCCCATATATGGAAAGTCTAACAGCTTTACAAGGAAGTTGCTAGAGGGAAAGACAGCAGTTTCTTCATGTAAGAGTAACTCAAGCAAATGATTGGGTGTAGCTCCTTGATATCAGGCATCGTTGGTATATTAACCGTTGTTACCCTCCTGCTATCCTGTTTTAAAATTTTTCTCTTAAAAAAAAAACAAAAACAAGATACCCATCTTCTCTCCTTTTAGCAAGACTAGTTATCCTAACCAACTGCCTGTGATGAAAACTGATTGAGCTATAATTAGGTACTCAATCTAAAACATGCAGAGAAAAGGAAGAGAGAGATATAAACAGCAAGATATAAAAGTTTAATGCAGGCACAGAGGGAGTCAGCACAACAGTTGTGCTGGCTTTCTGAAGACAAAGGACAGGGTTGGAGCTTATATGCACTCCGAGGGGAGGGGGACACAGGGTACCTGATGTAGGCTGCTCAGCATAATGTGCTGAAAGGGGATTGGATCATTTTAGGCATGCGCAGGCTTTGGCAAAGGCAGCTGGGAAGAAGAAATCGTAGGGGTTTCTGGGAGGATGAAGCCAGGCACCATTATAACTCAGCATTGGACCTTTGCCATGATTGCCAGGCAAGTCTCAGGCAGGGGACCTACCAAAAACCACTGAGCTCTGTATATCATGTACCTCACAAGACACAGGTCTTGTCAATGGGATCAGAATATTCTTAGAGCATATGATGGTTAACTTTATGCAATACTTCTGGGTATATCCATAAAAGCATCTCTGAGAGAGAGAGCATTTGCATCAGTAGACCTGCCTTCATCATGTAGGTGGGCATCATCTAATCTGTTGAGGGTCCAAACAGAAGGAGCAGAGGGAGGGTGAATTCATTGTCCCTGTTGAATTGGGACATCTGTCTTCTGCCCTTGGAAATTGGTGCTCCTGGCTCTTCTTTTTTTAATTTTAAAAAGTAAAAGAACAAAAATATATTAACAGACAGACAGCCACTTCCAAAGCAGTACCAGAATAGTACAATCAAAACTGAATTACAGATAAGGCGACAGGATCAACAATGGTTGTTGTATTACATATTGTTAACTTCAAAGTGTATACTCAGGAAAACAAATACAGACATGCAAGACTGATGACACCAGGAATCATTAACTGTCCCTTACAGTAAAGTGACATAAGTGAGTGGTACAACTATGTTAGCCATCCTGCACCTACGTACATACATGCATTATTATCCCTTTTCCTTTTCTCCCTCCCCACATCCCAGCTGCTCCCTACTTGCACTTGCTCCTGGTTCTTGAACTTTTGGATGCATGAGAATCACATTGCCAGCTTTCCTGGGCCCCCACTTTGCGGAGGGTGGAACATGAGACTTCTTGGCCTTCATAATCACATGAGGTGACTTCTACAGTGAATGTGTGTATGTGCGTGCTTTGTGTTTACACATTATTTCTCTGGGGAACCCTGACTGGTATAGAGCACTTGTGAAAAATTGTCTAGGAATAGGAAGGTCAACAGCTTCTCTTTTGCTGCTAAACACAGGAAGCCTCAGAAATGAAGAAATTCACCTTAACCTACCACAAAGACCACGACTTGCTATTCACAATCTTATTTTAAAACCAATGTTTATAAAAAACAGTGTTCTCCCGTTCACATTCCTTTCAAGAAATATAATAGTCTGATCACAAAGGGAGCTGGGTTTACTTTGTGGTCATTTGTATGAGCTAACCTCTCCATTTCCATGAGCAATAAGCGAGGAGTTATGAACGCATAACTTATCAATTATCCTTAAGGGACCTTTGTCATTCATGTTCACCTTTACTTTCTTTTTAAAAATAGTACCTTGTAGAAGACTGCAGAGAAAAACGCCATGCCTTTAACAAAGATGTTCTTTTAATACAGAGTTTGCCTCAGTATTGGGAGATAAATGTTTCATGAATGAACTAATTCTTTTAGTGTATGAAAATTCAAAGCTTTTAATAACTTTAGCATAGTTATGAAATCCTATATAGTCAATTGTGCATATTCCTCTAAGCATGCTGAAGGCACTGTATACAACCATAAATTCTGCTCCCTTTCCTTATATTCCTTATATTCTGCTCCCTTTCCTTATATTCTGATATATTGTTTTCTTTTCAAGAAAATAGTACCAAAACAAAGAACAGTAGAAAAATACACAAAGCAAGGACACTGACTGTGATACCTGGGTTTCAAACCAAATGATAGGGATTCACAGTGGTTGTTATATGACATATTTTTATCTCTAATGAAGTTGCTCAGATTACCAGGCGTCTGATTTTTAAGACCTCTAAAGTTATTGTTCACTATATTCTATCACACAGATAGGATGGAATAGAAAATAATAACTTGTGTTTGGACCTATTGCCATAAGTTCATCAATTTCATTGTCACCTTTTGGTGTTAGCCTGGTATCTTCTGAGTCAGACAACATTCTCCCTCATTGAAGATTGTATTTGTGTTTCACAGTTACTGTTAAGGTGACCATGAAGGTGGCACAACCAAAAAATGGAGCATGTGGCTTCACAAATATAATCATATTCATGGAGACAGGAACTCGTGGAGGTGTGGACATTTTAATTTGGGGCTGTTCTAGAAAATCCTGGTGATCTGGTTGTTTTTATAGTGTCATGTCCCCTGGTTTAATATTGCTGTGGCTTTCTAGACATTTTCTTAAATAATGGTATACATCTTCTAAAAAGAAATGGATTTCCACATTTGAGTTCCATTCAGATTGAACTTGCATGCCATCAGAGTCAAGTCTCTACAGTACATTACTCTGCTCACAGTTATTTCTGATCTTGCAAAGAGGCAATTCTCAAGTCGCCTAAGAGTTTAGGAGTAGAACAAATGGACTCAACCCCGGGATGTCCAGGCAGAGGTGAGGCACATTCCCATAATGTCTTTGTGATGTCCCTTCTCTTTTGCTTGCATTAATAAAATCAGTACATTGTGTACTACCAAGCAAACCACTACTTCAGGAAGTCACATTTTGTTTGATCTCTTGGCTCTGGTGCTGACCCTTCTTTTCCTGACCCTCTACTTGCATCTGCCACACATATGGATTCTTAGGGGACTGTGAGTCTTTCCACACTTTAAATACAAGAATAGGAGGTGGAGAGTAGGTTGGTGGAAAATAAACTGCCAAATATGTACTCTGAATGCCTGGTGTGCACCCTGCATGTAAAATACTTCTACCCTGTAGGTGTCCACAGGGTGACTCTGTGTCTGGCTTCCCGGGGACACTCCTCAACTTGAACAACCGTGAGGAAGGAAATGATACACAATAATGCTTGGAGTTTCAGGTAAATAACATCCACTATCATAATAAGCCAGGAGGTAAAGTTAATTTTATGGATAAAGAAATCAAAGATAAAAGAAAATAAAATCACTTCAATGTTTTGCAGGACAAAATATATACATCCTTTCCCAGATACATAATGTACAAGTAGAAATATATTATTCTGATATTTTCTGAGACATTATCTTAGCTTCTTTCAGTTTATACATATGGAATTACTACCACTCAAAATGTGTGCCATGGGTATCCTTGCGGGGAGCTATTCAGCTGGTGAATATTAAGGCAGATGGGTAGTTTTTTTTTCTTGTGGGTATAAAAAGTGTAGGAGAGAAGGAACGTATTAACAGGGTATTATTCCATGTCCATATCCGGATAGAAATATGCAAATTTATTCTCTAATGTGAGGTGTAAAGTGTGAAGATCATCTTTATATTTGTAAAGTTCTCAAACACACTCCTTGATAGATGTATATACTATTATATAAGAAATAAATAAAATATAATGCCTTAAACTAAAAATGAAAACATGGGAATTATGTTAGACATTTTCTTTTTGATGGACTTGACCTGTGAACCTAAAGAAGATGTGAAGAAGAAACAGAGATCAAATATTTATAGACTCTGTGAAAAAAATAATGGAGTTTTAGATTTATGTCTAGGACTTTCAGAAATAAAGATATGTTCTTCAGATGTTACCCATAGGCGACTCACAGACATCAGCCACCCAGCCAACCACTCAGTAAACACAGGAGTTTAAGAATAATCTCTGATACTCAGTATGTGAGTAAACCATTAAAGTCTTTAAACAGGCTACTATGTTAGAGTGTAATGTATGAATAGTCAGGTACTTTGGAAGCTAAGAGGGACATGGTCCAGGAAGTTAACCCAGAGGATCCTGAGCTGAGTTTTCAAAGTGAGGAGTATGGGGAACGGAGGGCATTTAAGGCAGAAATAGATAGATAGCCAGTGTGGAAAGACATGAATGATTATATTTTTTACATTTTTAAGCTTAGATACAAAAGGCAACAGCCCTTTTTAAATTGAAACTTAGCTATACCTATAAGGTTACTGAGTTAGACATATTGAATTTTTCACCTCATGTTTTCATGAGGATAGGTGAGACTATCTTCCCTTAAGGGCAAAGCAGCATGATGATTCTGAGCCTGTGGTACAGGTGGCCTTTCAGGGAATGGCAGCTGCCCTATGCTAGGCAAGGACACATTTGCTGTTACAACTTACCTCTGGGATAGTTTTGGCATTTAGGTACTATTAGGGCTTGGTATTAAATGTCTCCTGAAGGCCACCTGCTAAACGCCTGGCCTCTCCCCAGTGTCACTACTGGAAGACAGTGGGAACCTTAAGTGGTACAGTCTAGCAGAGGAGAGTTAGGTCACTGGGAACATGCACTTGAAGGAGACCACGACCCCTTTTTTCCCTCTTTTTTTGCTTCCTGGCTGCCATGTGGTGCGCAGCTTTCTCCACCACAAGCTCCTGCTATGACGTGATGGCTAGTGATGTAATGCGCTCGGAGTGACGAGGCCAAGCGGTCATGGACTGAGCCCTCAGAAACCGTGAGCTAAAAATAACCCTTTCTTCCTTTATTTGATTATGTCACTACCTTGTTTATTCAGTTTATGGAAGGAACTTCTATGGTTTTTTTTTAATTTTATTTTTAAAACAAAAGAACCCAGAATAACACAGAAACAATACAGAAAATACCAAGTTATAGAGAAGATAGTAGGGAATTGGCACTGGATGCTGTATAACATAGTTATCTTCATATTTGTTATAACAAAATCCATAAAGGATATACAAATTACAGAGGAGACAGTAGGGAACCATCAGCGGATGGTGTGGAACCTCTATGTTTTAATGATATAAATATGTCTATCATGAATCTGAGTCTGGAATTAAGAGATTCTTCTATCAAAGTAATGCTTCTGATAGAAAAGATCTCCCAATACTAACTATTGTGTAGGCCCTGGAAATCCCTGACAGGAAGAGAGAGGGATGAAGAAACTTCCCAGAGAGAAGAAAAGATGAGAGAAAAGGAGAGAGAGAG
Source organism: Dinomys branickii (assembly GCA_004027595.1). Lineage (NCBI taxonomy): Eukaryota > Metazoa > Chordata > Mammalia > Rodentia > Dinomyidae > Dinomys > Dinomys branickii. The sequence goes on along the minus strand of PVLD010003773.1, from coordinate 27,420 downwards.
AGAAAAAGACAGAGAAAGACAGAGAGACAGAGACAGAGACAGAGACAGATGGGGAGGGTCTGCTAGTCTTTGATTAGAGGACTAAGCGTGTTCACTTTTAGATGCTGCACAACTCTCAAGAAACAAAATATTTTTCACTAGTTTTAGTTGGCTTTGAAGTCTTAAAATTGAAGCATTTTACAAACATATATCTGCATGAAAGCATCAAGCAGATAATAATCTCTTTATATATTTATACGTACTTTAAATTATGAAATAATAAAGACTGTAGTCTACTAGTTTATTTGCAACTGTTTTGAATAACTTAAGACATGGCTTTTAACTCAGGAACTATTGTTATTTTAGGGTTATTACGTATGTCTTTCCCTCTCTCATGGCTTGAGGCGTATGGAGAGTTTTTAGAATGTGTGCATAGTAAATTTACCTTTAGCTTCACAACTCAGCTGTGTGTTTTAAATAAAATTCTTGCCTTAATGCATACACGGACATGCAAATTCATCTATTTCAGAGACCACTTTTACATTGCATTAGTGTTTACAAAATGCACCTCCGACTAGCATAAAACAAACAGAAGCACTTTATTTGAAGGGCACTACATTTTATTAACCACTTGAAATCCCTGGAGCAAACTGCCATTTCATTAGGAGGCCTCTTGGCTGCTAATCAAGGGCTTTTCAATTTCTGGAGCACATCGATCTGGTAACAACGCTCCTTCTCTGAAAAACAAACAGCTTAGGAAAGCACTTTCTGGAAGCACACGCAGGGAAGTCTGTTTCTCTCTGGTAAATATAAACATTGTAGAATTACCAAGAAATGCAGTAGAGTAGACCTCAAGAGGCCATACGCCCTGATTAGACACTGGCTGTCACACCGTGCCCTGTCACAGGCCTCAATGATCATCTGAGGCCTCTGTCACCATTACATATCTTATCTGTAAGATCTGCTGTTATGAGTTACATCAGGGACAGCAGTCTGGCATTTAAAGTTTTATTTTCTTTTAATCACTTGAAGTAAACTAAGGTGGGTTATCACACTTGATATTAGCCAAAAGGCTGAGAATCAGTATGTGGTAGGTCATCAAAAGATGACAATACACTGCTCTGGCTGTTTGGTTTATGTAATAAATCACTGTAACTCAATGAAATACAATGTGCCTTTGTGATTCTAGCCACACAGCACTGAATAAATGGGGCAAATATTTTAGATTATAATAATGAAATTTTCCTCAAATTTAGCTCTTTCTTAAAAAGTATAGAATTCAAAAAATGAATGTGGAGACAAATCAGTGCATTTCCCACGTTCCTTTCTGATAATCACTTAGTCCAATGCCAACTGAAATCATGCTTCTGAACTAGAATGTTCTAGAATGTTCTTTTGGAAAAGTGTCATGTACTAGAAAGATCATGGGCTTTGTGATCAGGCAGGTTTTCATTCCATTTCCTCCTGCACAACTACAAGACCAAGCCAAGTTACTTGCCCTGTTTAGCTTCTTTATAGGTAAAATTGCAATGATACCACCTGGAAACCATCCAGGATTATTAGCTAAAACATGCCTTGATCAGTGCCTGGTACACAGAAGGCACACAATAGAAATGACTTCCTCCTTCCTCCTAAATCCATACTTGTTACACATATCACCTGCCTTATCTGCAGCGAAAATCTTTGTGAGCTTTCTAAACTTCTGCGTTAGTGTCAAGGAAGGGCTTTGTAGTCACCGCTTTTTTTTCATGCCTAGCATCAAAGGTTAAAATATTCTATTTCTCAAAAAACTCCTTTTCACACTTTCTATTCTCCTGTTTTATCCCTTTTTTCCTCTGTGCAGCAAAAATCAAAATGCTATGATAAAATAAGATGCTTAGCATTTGCTGGATGTCACAGATTGCCATTTCAAACCTTTCCTTTCATCTAGGTACAGAAATCGCCTTTTAGCTGGGGTTACCACAAATAGTGCTTTGCTTAGGCAAGCCTGCAGCTCATGCCACAGAAATGCCTTTAAAGAATTATCACCCAGTATGACAAATGAGATTAAAATGTACTTTTAAACAGAAAACTGAATACATTTTTATCTAAATAGTTCATTGTTTTCACAAACATATTTTATCTAATAATTAGAGAAAATCCAAACGGTGTGGTCAAAAATTTGACTTTTCATTTTCTTTCCTTGTGATAAATTCATCTGTTTCTTATACTACAAGCAAAAGGATATCAAAAGGAGTCTAGCTCTTATGGCTTAGACCTAGAATGTCCTTCAAAATTCTCATGTATTTGGAAGTGGAGCTTTGGAAGGTGATGGGATTATGGAAGTGCTATAGCTGACTTTCTTTTAGGAGATGACCTGGTTGGAGGTGGACCACTCTCCAACATGCCACCCTCTAGCCCCTCCCTTCTTGCTCTGCTTTCTAAGTGCCACAATATGAACCACTATCCTCCAAACCCTTCCCGCATGCCTCCTTTGTCTTGGAGCCTGCTGTCCATGCACTAAACCTTCTGAAACTATGAGCCAAAACAAACCTTGAGTTGTGGGTGTTGGGTATTGCTTAGAGACAAGGAAAGTGACTAAGACACCAAGTATTTGAAACTACCTCTAATGGCCCCTTGAATGTCTATTTACTAGTTCTGGAAAAATCTTTGAAATTTTCTTATGGCTGGTATTAGTTCATTTATACATTGTAATGAATGAAACTTAAGCTTTGGTGAGCCCAAAAGACCAGTGGAAAATAGGCATGGGCAAAATACCACAGGAAACGGCAAACAAAACAGCAGGAAATGGCATGTTTTGTCTAAGAGCATTTCCTGGCCCCCCTCATTCATATAGAAATGAACCACTTCATTGGTCTGAGCCCATTATTTCATAAAAATTCTTATATGCAGAACCCTATGGTCCAAGTTGATCTTCATAGATAACATGCCAATTGTTTTGGTAGACCAGCTTTCTAAGGTCAGAGATTTTTAAAATCCCCCTCTGCATTTCCAATGCCTGGGATGTAATGGACTCCCGGTAAAAGACGGAGAATAAATAAAAGCTGAAGGGATGAGGATTTGAATTGAGAAGGAACATGGGTAATCAAAGAAACCTAAATGCTTCTGGCTATTATGCCCAAGAACATGTACTTGTAGATAATAATCCACCAAAAAAACCCAAAAACGATGTATCATGCAAAGAGATGGGTGGTAGGTAAAAATGACACTAAATCTGTGAAATCCTAACCACGTGGTAGCAATCCCTCCATAACTTATTAACTTTCATTTTCTTTTTTAATCTGGAGATTGCTTGGAGGTAGCCGATGAGTAAGAAGCGGGTGGTGATTCTGTCAGCAGCTGCAGGTTGTGGAACTTTCCACTGGATCCATAACAGGACTGATCAAAAACCCAGCGAGCAAAGGAAGACTGAGGAAAAGAGTGAAAAAGAAGTTTGGCTCCTTAGTTCAGAAATCAGTGGTTGAATTTCTAGCAGTTCCAATGCCATCGCAGTCCTGGATGAATAAGATTGGCATGGGTGTCTTCTTAAAGAGCCATCCAGCGCCGGGGAAGAGAATAAACAAACAAAGAAGTAAGCAGATCAGTGATTAATAATTTCAGATAATGAGAGTGTCACGTGAGGAAGACAATAGAACATGCTGTGTGATAAGAGTAGTTGAGGTAGTACTTTAGTTTGACTGCTCAGATAAGGCCTTACAAGGAGCTGGCATTTGTGCCAAGACTTCATTAAATAAAAAGAGCCATGAGAACTTCTGGGACAGGAATGTTCCAGGCAGGCAGGATGCGTCAGAGTCTCTGAGATCAGAAGCAATTCAGTGTTTGGGAAATCGAAAGGAGGCTAGGTCAGCAGAGCTTAGAATAGCAGAAAACGGGATTCACGTAATGAGGCTAGGGAAAGAGCAGCTCTGTATGCGTCAGAGGTCAAGGAAAGGAATGTGAACTTTATTCCTACAGCATTTTAGTTCGGGCAGTGAAAATAGACCGGATTTATGTTGTACGTATTGCTCCTGTGCAGATACTCGGTAAGAAGGGAGTAACTGGCAGCAGGGAAATAACGGCAATACTTTGGATGAGAGATGACAGTGGCACAAGCAGAGTGCTGACAGCAGGGATGAAGAGATTGAAATTACAGTGATTGTTTGGGTCGTGTATGAAGCACAATGTAATTTCCATAAATACCGCACCAACTGAATAGTGTGTACGTGTGCATGCGTGTAAAACAGTGACAGGAAAAGGAAGATGAAGTGCAATAACAACGTGGAGGTGCAGTAAGAATTGGATAGTAATTACAGATGAGCTATGAGGAGGCCAGATTATGCAGAATCACAGCCTTAGCCATATAGTACAGGCCATGGTGTGAGACAGACTTACCTGAAAAGTAATGAATTTTCACCACCGATAGGTGGTAGAAATGAGTGACATGAGGGATTTAACTTTGAGCAAACTTTGCATTTCTTTGACAACAGTGGGAGGCAGGCATTGGAAAGTCATCAGACAGGAGACGGGTTCACCGTTATGGTGGCCGAGTTTCCACTGGGGTTAAACAGAAAGTGGACTAAGAACCCTCATGGCTCTGAGGTCACTGCTTTTTCTGAAGGTAAGCACTCAGAGCAGCCTTTGCCGCACTTTCTGAATTCTTAGCTTATTGAAGGTAGCAACTGTGTGCGCTCTAGCTCCATAATGTTTAGGAATACCATAACAGTGTCTCACATAATGTGCAATCAATTGACACTTCTTGAATGAATGAGCTGTGATATAGGATCATTTTTGATCCTCTGTGGAGGAGTCTGAAGGAATCTGCCTCTTTTTCCTTCTGTTCAGCCTCAGATCCAACTCTTATTTCCCTCACCCCATGTTCAGGTAGCAAGGGTATCATTCCTTCTCATATACACGTGGTATCTTCTGGACAAGTGATTAAACTTGGGCAGAATTACAATAGCTTGTAAAAGTCAGCAGCTTGTAAAAGTCATGTTTATTACCCATCTCCCTTCCCTTTGAGAACCCCTGGGACTCTCACAGCGCACCCTGCTCAAAGGTCTGGTGCCCTCTGCTAACTATACTCACATCCCCTCCAGTGCCAATGCCCTCCACCCCCCTGGCCGGCGGTGGTGAAGGGAGAGAGTGAAAAGGAAAACTCACAGAGAGCTTAAATTATCTGTCATCTTAATATATTCCATGCCAATTAGACTAAATGCACAATTCCTCTACTTGGTATGGGCATTTTGACATAAGGAGGAGCATGAGATAAAGCATTTTTAAAAGAGCAGTGGGGCTGGTTTAGGAATTATAGGATTTGCCTTTCTTCAACAATGTGTATAAGCAGAATGACATTAAACTTTTATCAAATGCCTGTGTATGTCAGCAACATATCAGGTAGCAAGGCTGAAAGAAAGAGAAAATAACACGCAGTCCCATAAGGTTATACAGAAGTACGGATAAACACTGCAGTAGTATACAGAATCTTCCTTTCATCATGAAATCTACTGCTCCCTGCAACTCACTGTCCTAGCAGCTTTATTTCATAAATAAGAAGGCCGTGTGTTACTCATGTGGCCCTCTTATCCATCTGGCGAGGGAGCTACTTTAGAAATACCAGTGCTGTTGCATAAGATTATTATAATTTATCAGTGTTAGGTTTCTCATCATGCCAGGCTCCTTCAGTTCATTTGTCATCCTTCTGGTTTAGGGTCGAATCTCTAACAACTTTTGGTGGTATTTTTGCAATTTCTCAGCAGAATCAGACTCCCAGAAAATTCAGTTGGAGTGTGCACCTATGTGGAAGAAGTGTCACTTCCAAAGAGAAAGATCAGCCTGTGAGTTTTCACATTTTTATTAGCCTATTAAATGTTATGATTGTGAATCAAATGTCTCTTCTGTATTATGGGACTTTTACAGTCTTCTCATTTTAGTGGGACTTGTGCCATTCAGAAGGGGCTACAATCAACAATACTGGGTTCTTTGTTTAATTTCTCAGCTGTGAAATAAAGTGTAAAGAGAAGATAAGAGTCTCTGCAGGAACACAGATTACCGTGGACAAAGACTTCAGCAACCACAGGCTTCGCATGTTTCCCACCCTGTTTGTTTTGCTCCACAAGATAAGGTGAGGTATGCAATGGCTCACTCTTGTGCTACAGTTAATTTTAACTCCCGTATCAATAAGCAGATGCCTTTTCAAGTTATAAAAAGTGTGTCATTGCTATCAACTGGAGAGAATGAGGTCATTGTTCTCATAAGACTATAAGAACCTAGAATATAAAGGAAGGGAGAAAATATACCTCAAGGGCAAAAATCTCATGGAACCAACTAAATATTTTTTGAAGCAAAGAATATCACATTGAATATTGAATTTTCTTCGTAACTAGGTATTACATTAAAAGAAAGAGATTAAAACTCCAGTGGAAGTGGTCTATCAGAAACAAAAGGATTATCCAATATTAATTATATTTCATAAAACACTAATTATTACTTGCACAGCAAGACATTTATATGTTAACTTGTGAACTCTTCTGCAAAGTAAAAAAAAAGTAGGAGGGAAATACATGGTGAAGTTTCGATTGTTGCCACATTTGAAGACTTGAAGTCATCACCCTTATCTATCAGTAGATTTACTTAATCAAGTCAGATTTTAAGACTTCGGAAGCAGGGACAGGTAAGTACATTGTTTAACAACTTTTTAAAGGAAAATAACCCGGCAAGAGTAAATATCGCACAGACAGAGGTCATAGGTAATGGAAAGGGGAAAAAGGATCCATAAAATGTGGCACTCGGTAAGGGAAGTTAGGAGAAATCCTTACCTTGCCCTGCTTAGCACTTGTTCTTGCAACCTTCTACCTCCAAAAGTGAAAGCTTAGTTTAGACATTATCTTGAGCATCTTTTGGTTCTCTGTTTTCTGTCTTTGATGTGGCTGCTAATATGAAATAATTCAGAATTCCTTTTATATCACAAAGAGAATAATTCATGCTAAGTTTAACTATCGACCTCCAATTCAGATGACTAAAACGCAGGAGAGACGACAACAGCACACTGGCCCTTCCCTGCCCAGGGACATGAAAGGGCACCAGTCTCCGGCATTCCAGGGCCTTGCTGTTTCTTCTCTTGTTACTCTTCCCCTCGTCCCTGGTACCCCCATCCTCATCCAAACCCACAAATTAAACTTAGCAATATTGAAAATAGGCCCGTGTTGAAGTGCCCTTTACAGATCTGGGATTTACAATCACCACATTAGTTATTTTTGGTCTCTCTCTTGAGATCTAGTTAAAAAAATTCTGAGCACGCGCATGCTCGAGCGCGCACACACACACACACACACAAACACATACACACACACTTTTAAGAGATATTCATTCTGGAACACTGAAGTTTCAGAACACCACTTCAGTGCATCCTTTCTAAAGAAACTAACGCACCCACTCAGGAAACTTTTAATACAGTCTTAGGTTAACTTCTAGGCATTTGTTACCATATCAAGCACTTCATGTTTTTCTCTTTTTTCTGCCAATATGATCTTTGGTTCTGGGCCTCCAAGAATCCTAATCATACTGTGGCACCAATTAGCCTTTAAATTTTGCTTCCAACTCTTTTCTTAACAGATACTGTACTACAAAAGCTCTAGCAGTTTCTTGATAAACATAACTTTCTATTTTTCTTATGCATGGTGCTAGGATTTTCATCTTAGTGATCAAACAAGTTTGGCCTCTGAAGTACAAAATATCCATCAGCTGGTTTCAAATTACATGATCTACCTGGGCTTTTTGCCATGTGTCTTCTTGAACTTTCACCCAGGAAGTACTGGTCATGATTTTTACAAGCTGGCAAGGGAAATTCTAGAAGGCCTAGAAAGCCTCAAAAATGCAGTGACTCTGAGTTTTTTTTTCAAAGAAAATATTTTCTAATCCCTTCACTGGCTTCTGTACTTAGAAGATCCTTGCCAACAACCAGCCGGCACTGTCATATATTGGTAACCAGTACTGAAGAATGGCTGGAAAGTTAATGCTGGGTGAATACCAGTCTTAAGAGCGAACGAGCCAATGTTCTCAGCCTCACAGCAAACGGACCAAGTGCATTTTACTAGGAAGTCAATAGGGGAAATTTGTCACAAATCAGGTTTAATTTCATTTCTAATAGTAGCAAGACTCAGTTAAAATAAAACACCTTGCATTAGAAGTGGGTTTTACTTAAATAGAACTCCCCTCGGAGGAAAAACAATTACACAGTTCACACATGCATGATACTTAATGAACATTCAATTTAGTAAGGTAATAAACATCCTGAAGGGCATTAGTTTTCTTCCTCCTGTGTCTTGTCCCCTTGTACACAGTGGCAGCATCAACAAATTCCACCAGTTCACAGTCAACTTGCTTACCACAAATTGTGGCCACTTTAACTCTAGAATGAATTAAAGTTAATTTACTTTAATCATTTAAAAATACTACCTCTAGGCAGAATGAGTTAGTTTTCTCATTTTTTTTTTTTTGCTTTCTTTCATCTGAAAACTCTTAATTCTCATCTGTACAATCAGCTATATTTTATGACAAATGTATTTGTTTCTCACCTTGTCAGTCAACTAGAAACTTCAGTACAAGACACTGATCCTTGCTGCCTCAGAATTTATCACTGTGGTGCTGTGTCCGGAACTGCCACCCTCAGTACACGTACCCTGGTTAATCTGCACAGTTAGTTTCAACACTGCTCTGCCTCAAGAGTTGCTGTTATAGAAACAAGTTAAAAATAACAAGACTCCAAATATCAACAGTGGCCTAATGAGATCTAAGATGCACTAAAATACTAAAGATTTATTTTAAAGGGCTAAAAAATAAGACCCACTAAAATATGAAAGGCTTATTTGAAAGGCTAAAAATTCTGTCTGATCCAGACTCTGAATTATATTCAGATGATCCCTCTTCATCTGACAAGAAGCGCAGGAGTCAATAAAGCTGAAACATCCAGCTCTGAGGGGCCTTTATATTCCGACTGCACAACTTTTGCTCATAGAGATCTCATCTCCCTCATTATTAAAATAACAAGTGAGAGTCTCAGTCCAAGAAGTCAGCTGGGCAGGAATGATCTCAAATGCTCTTTATTTCTCAACTTCAATTTGATTTTAACTATCAGACTGGAAGAAAATAAAACTTTGACTTTTTTTTCCTTCGAGCTTCACCTCTGTTGGACAAAATCTTTCTAGGCCCAGAAACAGGCGAAGGGAGGCTCTAGCATGAGACAGGCCATCCATTATCACTCATTTCTATATGGGGACCCCACTGCTTGCTTTCACATTTTTCTCTGGAAGTATCTGACAGGTTTCTAGCCTCACTGTAATTCTCGCTGAGTCGCTACGGCGTCCAGCCAGTATTGCGCTGGGAGGTCATGTGCTATGGTGCTGAGCCAGTAGCACGCCAAGCCAATAGAGGGCTACAGTTCATGTGCTAAGCCCCACCCTTCTTCCTCTGAGACAAATTATGACCTCCTACTTCCCTTTTTGTAATACCGTTTCCTTCTCCCACGCACTTGCCCAATCCTGGTCTGCCAGGTCAGGAGGTCAGCCTCCTAAACTCCGCCTCCAGTCGGGGCCTATTTAACCTTTGAACCCACACCAGGCCCTCAGAACTTCCACGTCTCTCTTTCCTGCTGTGGTGTTCTGCATGCCCACAATGAAGGCATTTTATTCTGCTTTACTTCTTTCTGCACTGGAAAAACCTATCAATATCTATGCCTACGGGGGCACCTGCTGTAAGGACACCACAGACACCACATAGCCGGCTCTCTGAGGCCTGCCAACTCCGCAGCCACTCACAGGATCATAATCACCATTGACCTCTATCCAGTGTATTGGCTCGGAACCTTTGGCTCCCCTAGAGGCTCATGTACTAAACGCCTGCCCCCTCGGTCCTGTGATTGGGAGGCGGAGGAAGCTTTAAGAGTTCAGAGCTGATGCAAAGTCTTAGGTCACTGCAGTCATGGCCTCGAAAGGGATACTGGGCCCCTGGCCTCCTGACTTCTCTTCTCTTTGCTCTTCTGCTGTGATGAGGAAGGAGCCTGTTCCACTTCGTCCTCCCTCCACGTGTACTTTTTTGTCATAGACGCAAAACAACGAGGCTCGTCCATCGTGAGCTGAAAACTCCCAATACTGTGAGCTCAAACAGACCCTCTCTCTTTCTAACTTTATTAATACTTTTCCTGAGGTCGCAGGTACTCTGTTACAGTAACGGAAATGTGACCTACTCTGTGAAAGATACAAAGGGCCTTTACCTCTAACAGGAAGTTATAGGAGTAAAGTAACAGAGTATAAGTTGAAAGGCTTCATTTTTTACAGATTTTCTAATGTCACCATTAAAATTTCAAGAAAAGGGAATTGGTGTTAGGTTGAAGGGCAGGGTTGGAAAAGAGAGAGATAATGTAGACAAATTAACATTTCAATAAATTATCCTACCGCTATTTAACGTTTGGATGATTGGCTAAGTGCTATCTTAGGTGTACCATCACCTGCTGTGTGCAAGGGTGTGTGTGTGAACTCTGACCAAAAATCCTATTTAATGGAGCACAGAAAAGCTACAGGTGTTAGGCAAAATTGTCTCCATAACCAGGCTCCCGTCACACTCTATCAAATAACTCTATCAAAAGTATTAGTTCTGAATTAGTGCAGAAAAAACAAATCCTTTGTGTTGGACAGTGCCTAGACAATTGTTAGATATAAATCTAGTGTTTGCTTAGGATATCTCAGAATGTTCTGCTTCTAGTACAAAGAGAAAGATGAACAAATCCCCTGGTTTGAAGGTAGAGGAGAAACAAATGCTTATTTTATGAAGCATAAGAGAAATGCACAATCACAGCAAAAATCTGAACACTGAGTGTTGACAAAAAATTTGCCTTTGGTGGGGAATGAGTGAAAGTAAAAAGAGAACTGCCCATTGTGGTCAAACACACAAGAGGAGGGCAGGTTCTACATCAAGAAGCCAGGCCTATAACGAGCGTTCGGCTTTCTATTACAATTTCTATTGCAAATGCTCAAAAGAGAGATGATACAAATAATTGATAGAAAATATTGTCTCCCCAATCTTTCAGATTTACTGAAGAACTGCACTGGGACGCTTGTCAGGTAGGAATATTATTGCACTCAATGAAGAAATGTGAATAATTGTAGCTTAAATAACAAGGGTTAATTTTCTTCTGCTGAAAGTAGTTGGTAGAGAGATCAAGACCTCTGTGAGGGTCTGCTCTGCTGCCACTATCACAAGCTCCTTCCAGCCTGACGCTACGTCATCCTTAGTAGCTGCTCTCATTGGCTCCTGCTGGTTATCACATCTACATGCCAGGCCGGAAGAGAAAACAGAGAGAGTGGTAAGGCATGTGCCTGCGGTTCTTGACTGCTGCTCGCTTTTCCTTGACCCAAACTGACTGCTATAGCTGCTGGGAGACGTAGTTTTTAATTGGGTGTGATGTCACTTCTGATGGAATTGGGGTTCTTTTAGCAAGAAAGAACACTGGACAGTCGATGGACAGTTTGAGGTGTCTGCTGTAGTCACCAGGGAGGGAGCAGTTTCCTGGTCAGATCCATAAAGTTGGAAATCAGTTCTTCACCGCTTCACTTTTTTTTCTACTCTGCAGATTTAGCAAATTTCCCAGCTACAAAAATGATTTTCTCTTAGTTCCAATAGACTGGATTTCTTTGCAAAAATCACTTAAGTGTGTTAGTTACTTTATTCACATTAAAAAAGAGAGAGATAACCCTCAAATATATCAATGTTTTTCTGTTTCTAAGCCTCTGGGGAACAAAAAGTTGAAAAATCTTTGTTAATTATCTACTAAAGCAGTAAGGCATTTAGTCACTGTTCTGCATTTTAGATATGAAGTAATTATAAAAATTAACCACTATGATAATTTACAATGTTGTTCTAAATAATAGCATTGTAAATTTGTAGAGTGGTTAATTTTTATAATTACTTTATATCTGCATTACATTTTCAGACTTGTTGGGCCAGAACATGCTCCAACCTCCTCTTTATCTGTCCTTTATGTGAGGAAAATACAGTGTCATCATATATCTTCCATAGTTTGCCACCTGCTCCAAACAGACATAAGTGAAAAGCCACACCCCCTGCGTGGAGGAATTGCAAGGTGCGTGAAGTCTTCAGGAGATGAAAGACAGCCACAGTCTCACATAACACCGCCTGCCCAAGGGTCTTGCAAAAACTCTTTTGCTCTCCGATCCTGCTTCCCTTCTTTTCATGACCCAGTATGGGCTTCTTAACTCTCTATCGCATCAAAGACTCATTCAAAATAATTGGGAGTCACAACTGCTCTTTCGTGTCATGTTTCAAAGTGTTGGTCTCTGATCCCCTCCGAGATCTCATCACAATAACTGTGTCTCTAATGAGGCCAAACTGCTGGCAGCATCAGAAAGTCCTGCCCAGCAAGTTTCTGAGGTCAGCAGAGACAGATGCTACCCTGGTACCACAGGGAAAACCACGTGAGCTTCTGTTTTGTTCTTCCAGGTGCCTCTGCAGTGAGGTATCACCGCTGCTCTGAAGGGTTTGCATCATGAGAGTTGCCAGGTGAGTCTGGGGATTGGAAATGTATGGGAAATTTTTAGAATCCATTTCAATGACATGATACTATTGTTTGTGAAAAAATACTCTGTTCCCCTTTCTAAAACTAGTGACTCAAGAATCTGTTTTTTAAATAATTCAGGAGAGAAGCATCATTCATTCATTTAAACTTTGTGAGTTATGTCCCCAGCACTTACCTAAGGCCAAGCAACATTCCCTTTCTTAAACTTCTTTCCATATATACAGTAGGGATTTCTACACTGTTAGTCCATTTTAAGGAGTCAAAGAAAATAAATTTCAAGATAGGAAGTTAATGTAATTGTAAAAAATGATTAGTATACACTTTTTGCATCAAAAACCACGCATATTTTAAGTTAGACTCTCCATATCAGAAAATGCCATGAAAATTTGCTCATTTTTACTTAACTTTATCTGTGTAAAATAGGGCCTAAAGTCAAGATTATGTAAGGATTATTTAAGGATCTGAAAAGGAGAGTGTGGGAAGAGAAGAGGGAGGGTAAGAGAGGAGAAGACAGAGGAACCTTTTCTCCTTTCCTAGAGCTTCCATTTTGTCCTACATAATGGGGACCTCAGGCCTGTCTCTCAGTTGGAAAGTGCTGGGGAAGAAGAAAGCTCTTTCTACCACATAATTATTTTCTTTTCCATTTTTTTCAGGACAGTGGCTGGTACCACTAATCATAGCTTTAAATTCATTGAGGACAAGAAGTCACTGTGATGAGAATTAGGGACAGGCTTGATGGTAAACTAATTGTAAGAAAAGCTGACACATTTGTCTTATGTAATAGTGCTTTCCCAGTGCTTAGCACAGTGTCTGGCACATAGAAGATGCTTAATAAATATGGGTTAAAAGAATGAATAGATGAACAGTGCTATTACAAAATGAGTTTTAAGTGTATACATAATATATAAATGACATGTACTCATATTTTATATATGATATTAAAATGTTACATATCCATATGTATATATTTATATTTTACATATATAAATGTATATTTATATATGTATCTTTTTCCCAAACAACTCACCCAGCAAAAGACTTGCAGAGTGGCCAATATTCTCCTCCCGTTATAGAATCCTTCACTTAGTATGTTACAATGACTTTATTTTTAAACTGTTCTTGCATCTTCTCTGAGTTCCAGAGATTTATATAGCTCTTTCACCTTATGTGAACTCAGGGTAATGTTGATAGAGGAATATATTCTTAAGGACATCTGCTTCTATTTCTCCTTCCCCCGAGTGGTAGCTGCCATTCAACCTTGCCCTGCCATTTGAACTTCCAAGCAATTCCATTGTAAACCCAGCAGCCCAAAAGTTTATCACTCTGGTAGTGCAAGCTACCTATATGTTTGGTGTTAGTTGTGTTTTCAACTGGATGTTGAAAATTGAAAACAGTTTGATTCAGGAAAGGAAGTTTTTAATCTATATTTTTGTTATTTTGTTACTGTTTTTTTATAATTCTCCTTAAAACAGAAATCTAGAGAAAATGAATGTTTTTCTCTGCTTCCAGGTACTGATTACAAGGATGGGTCAGTTGCAAGAATGATTATGATCTTTGCTTTGTACAAAGCCTATTTCAGAGAAAGCCCAGAGAGTGATGCATTTCTGTACTCATAGTTGAGTCTGCCTATGTTTCAAAACAATGGTTTTAAAATCACTTGTCCCCTAAAATAAGGTATAACAAATAGACTTTTATACCAAGTCAGGCTAAGTATTCTGTTAAAGAACTGTTAATGTACATTAAGGAAACATAATCTACATTAGATTATGACTAGAGAAATATAAATTTAGTAATTTGGTTTTCCTCACCTTAGTTAAATAAAACAAACATCTACCTTTTATATAATGCTTTGCGAACTTATATTAAACATTAATTTTAATATTAAAATATGATAATTCCTTAATAATCAAAGAGTATCCTGTAACTTGTTCATCTCACAGTTACACTACTTACACTTTATCCTAAAGAAGTAATCTTAGATTTTTGCAGATTTATCTACAAGGATGTCCATTATTATGTGCTTTAAAATCACAAAAGAAGCTGAGTGTGGCGGTGCATGCCTGTAATCCTAGCACTAGGGAGGCTGTGGCAAGAGGATTGCCTAGTTCGAGGCCAGCCTGAGCTACAAACCAAGCCAGCCTGAAGTGAATAGCGAAACTCTGTCTCAAACACACACACACACACACACACACACACACACACACACACAAAGAAATGATCCAAACCCATAGCAGATTGATGGAGTATACTACAGTCCAATTAGACATCGGAACCCAACAATACCACAAAAATAATGCTACTACAAATTATTAAATAATGACTAGGGTGTGGTTACATTATATTAAATATAAAATGACTGATGTCACAGTTCAAGTTTTATAAAAAAATGCATATATAAATGCAAAAAGACCTATTAAAATATATCCCAAACTATAAATTTTAGTTTTGTATGGGTGGAAGAATCATAGTAAATTTACTCTCCAGACTATTATCTTCCCTACACCAGGAATATGAATGAGTTTTGATCACTGCTTTATTCAGCGCCAGAACAGGGTCCTGTGCCAAGTAAGGACTCAATAAATGTATGTTGAATGAATTTGTGTTCTTGTTTTTACATACTTAAGATTTCTAAGTTTTTTGGCTTATAATTTTAAAATGCATTTTGGGAGACCTGATTAAGTCAGAAGCTTTAGAGCCAAGGCATTCTCTAATACCAGCTCCTGCATGTGTTTACTGTCATTTTTAGGTAGTTTTCATTAAAAGGCTAAGTATAAATAAATTCTATTGTACCTTTAAGTATTTCAACAAGTGATTAAGCTTTCAATTACTTATTGGCCTCAACTGTCCATTAGCTGACCTCAGCTCTAAAGAGGCAGTATCACATTTTATACTGTTTTGTTACTGTGTGCTTTGTATGCTACACAATGTTGTGTTTGGCATACTATTTCACCAGTGTGAATATTTTTATTATAAAAATACTGAGTCTTTCATTACTTAATACCCAGCTGAGTGAAATCAGACTACATCCTATATGAGCAGTTCAGAGAAAATGGGAGGCAGCCATAAAGAAATCACCTAAAAATTCCAGCATGAGGAAGCATGTGCTGGACTACATGTTTTATAATGCAGTCACCCTCTGAGGTTAAAACTGTCTTAGTTACATAACAAATAAATAAATAAAATGGAATAAGTTCAAAACATCTTGTGCACAACCTGGTGACTACAGTTAAAAACAAATTGCATAACCTGAAGATTTCTCACAGTGGGTTCTGAATATTCTTACTATTAAAATTCTAAGGATGTGAAGAAGATGCATGCTTGTACTTGAGATGTGCATATTTATTAGCATGACCTAGCCACTCGGTGTTTTATATATGCATATAGACACACATGTATCTTTTTGTATATATATCTCAAAACATCATACTGTATACTATCAATATGTACAAGTTTTGTCAGTTAAAAATAAAAACAACAACAAAACATAAAAATCTTCTCAGGACAGGCACTGAAGTCAGTGCATAGCGTTCTATTTTAAAGAGAATAAAAACATTAAAAATGATGCATGAATTCAAAACAAGATAGGAACTTAGCAATGGTTGTTATAGTGCATATTGTTATCTTCAAAGTGGTTCAGATTACTAGATATAGGCACACAAAACTGACCAAACAATTAGGCATTAACTGCTCCTTTCAATAAACCAATAGAAATTAGTAGTACAATTATCTTAGCCCTCTTGTGTGTGTGTGTATACATATGTGCACATATATACATACGTGTGTGTACAAATATATATATTTTTAACATTCTAGAGCTGAGTGAATCTTTATATTAAATATATTAGTTGAACAGCTTTTCTTTTTGTTATAATCAGATTTTTAAAATTATACACATAGTTTGTGACAATATTTTCTGTTACAATTTCAAGCAATACAGATAGAGAATAAACGTTAAAGCATTTTGGATCCTCCCTCTGCTCTCCTCAGAGGTAAACTGTACAAAGGGTTCTGCTTGGTATCTTTCCAGGATGTGAGCAGGTACACACTTGTGCACACACACGGCTGCACACAGACACACGGCTGCACATGGACACACAGCCGCAGTTGTTGTCCACTTATCATAAGTAGTGTACCAGAGTCTGCACTGTCTTGACTTGCTTTCTTCATTGAATAACATGACTTACAAAAATTTTTTAAAAAAAAACTCAGCACATGGTTATTTTTTTCAAAAAGTGACATAACACGGAATTGCCGGCTCAGTCATCTCTTCTCCTATTGGAGGTCATTGGTATTTTTTTCAATTTTTTGACATGACAAATGAAAACTTTTCTGTATTTTGTAACTTTCTCTGTATAAGTTTGGGCACCACTACACATTAGTTATGTGTGACAGAATCCCAGAAGAAATGGGAGATTTACAGATAATTTTAAACTTTGATTTTTATTGGTAAAATGCCTTCACCGTTAAGAAGGGGTTTACTCACTTATACTTCCACTGCCATCGCTAGGAATTAGCTGTTAGACATTTTCTTAGCGTACTGTGTTTTCACTAACGATCCTTCTTCATATATTGGAAAGAAGAGGTGGGTTTCAGGATTTCCAAAAAGGGGTTGCTCATGCAGCTCAGTGGTAAAGGGTTTGTCTCGCTTGTGTAAAGCCTTTGGTCCAATCTGCAGCTCCATAAGTGGAGAAAAATGGATAATACGCCCAAATTTCACCACTGGTCCGCTCTCAGATGTTGCTTCATGTCTTCATCAGTTCTTTCTTTGCTCATGTGTCTCATATACCAATAAAACAAGCCATGGCAGAGCTTGGCAGCGTAAAACATAGGTCTGTCTAAGCCCTAATAGCTTATTTCAATACTACACATGTTAATAATTCAGGTACAATGGAAATTTTACTTTTAGAGTTAGCCTTTAGGGTGTTGGAACAATAAGTGTACATTAGTACTATGGTAGAATAAGTGCCTAAACTATACACGGCCCACAAAACCAACACTTAAGAATCAAAAAATGTGCTGATGATGTGTGATGGCATACATCTGTAATCCCACAACTAGGTAGGCTGAGGCAGGAGGATTGCCCTGGGCTCAAGGCCAGCCTGGACTACATAATGAGACCTTGTCTCAAAAAAAAGTGCTGATTAAATTAAAAGAATAAGATATAATTTTAGTTGCTTAATTGTTTTAGAGATAATTGTCACTTAAGCAATTTTTTCAATTTCAAAATGCTTTCTCTAACTTTATATTTTTGGTACTAGGAATCGAACCCAGGACCACATGTTTGCCAGGCAGGCACTGTGAAATGCTTTCTCTTGGATGGTGTCTTGGTTACTTTTCTCTCGTTGCTGAGACAAAATACCCAACACTGAAAATGAAGAAAGGAAAGGTTTATTTAGCTTACAGTTTGTGGAGGTTTCAGTCCACACTTGGCTGGTTCTGAGGCAGAGTGGCACATGGCAGAGGGCAAACAGTTCAGGGCAGCAGAGCACAGCAAAACCACAAGCAAAAGGGAGGAATGGCTGCAAGCAGCCTCATCTCTTCCCTTACATAGTAAACAGGCTACCCCCGCCCAGGGGGTGTGTAGCTCTCACACAATCTCCATGCCTTCCTCTTCCAGAGGCTCAGGATGTATACAAAGTAAGCACCCTGGCTTCCTGTTGAATCACATAGTTAACCTTTTAAACTTCCCAAATTAACATAATAAACAACATCCCACAAGGGTAAGGGCATGTCCTTTTTACCCCATGATTTACAACTGCTGAGTTACTTAGTTAAACCTCTAGACTCCCCAAGTTGACACAATGTATCAACCATAACAGATGGTGAGTCCATACATGAGAGATCTACTTCAATAACAGAATAAAATTCTCTGTAAAAACCTTAAGGTCATGAAGGACAGCTACGTCATTACATTTCCTTTACAAATGACTTCCCGGGCATGAATAAATAGCAGCCATGTAATGTCTCACACTTAGTGACCCTCAGAAGAGCCAGAAGAGAAAGCCTGCTATCACAGTTTGTAACTCTTAAACACATTAGCTATAAAAGTAAATGCTGATTTTTCAATGAAACCTTAAAGATTATCTAAAAAGAGCCAAGAGACAACAAAAAAGAAATAGAAAAAAGTTTGATAAATTTGTTTTTCTCAAAAAACTGCAATTGTGTGACATTTCAAATGTATTTTACAGGCTGGGGATATAGCTCAGTGGAATAAGCGCCTGCCTGGCAAGCTCAGGGTCCTGAGTTTGATGCCTGGTGCCACACACACAAGAAAGAATCTGACAAATTAGCTCAACCATACCTCAATTCCTGCATTCAAGTGCTCTGTTACCATAATGGGTATTAGTTGGTGTCTCAAATGTATTTTACAAATCACGTGAAACTGTAATATTCTTTAACTATACAGAGTAAATTAAGAATCAGCATCACATATTTTATCATAAATGCAGTTATCTATTTTAAAATCATAACACAGGAAAATAACCAGATAATCATAAACTGAAAGCACAGGAGTCAGCAGTCATTGTTAACGAAAAGTAAAAATAAATGGAGACAGACATAGCAACTCTTTACCAAAAACTAAAGACATTATCCTAAAAGGTATACCATTCAAATATATTTAATTAAAATCAGGAACTAGAGAGGAACATTTCCCACTCCTGGCAGTGGCCTTGGCTAAAGCAGTATGCATGAATAAGGCCTAACGCATTGTAGAAATATTGGAAAACAGAGATCAAACTGTGTCTTACTGTTATTTATTTATTTAAATAGTGGTAGTGGGGAGTGAGAGGAGAGAGCACCAAGCTACATCCCTAACCCCTTACAAACTTGGAGGCAGGGTCTCCCTAACTTTCCCAGGCTGGCCTCAGGATGGCAGCTCACTTGCCTCATCGTTCCAAGTAGCTAGGGTTACAAGTGTGTGCCACCGTGCCCAACTTGGTGATATACTTTATATCTAGACTAAGTGATTCTGGCAAAAAAATGCAATGATAACCTGTAAGAATTAAAATAAGAATTTACATGTATATTTGAGGATTGTCTTTTAAATAAGATTTTAACAGAAATGGCATTATAAAAATAACTTGTACAGCTGTACATTTTCAGAAGATGCATCTATGTGAATATTGCTATAAAACCTTATCAAAAGGCAGCATTCTGTGATTAACAAATCAAAGATCTGGAAAGCACTGTCCGTAGTGAGGCAGCATGCAGACAAATGGCTGGGCAGTGGAATGAAGCCAGCACTGAGACGAGGGACAGGGGAGAGAGAGGGTAGGAGGAGAAAGGAGCAGGGGGAAGGGGAAGCACAAAAGGAAGAGAAAGAAGGAGGAAGATTAGGAAGGAAAAGGCAAGAAGATACAAAGCAAAATTTGCACTTAAAAATAGCAAAATTTTAATAAAGTTGCACAATTCTTTCAAATTCTAACCACTGTAGAACTTTATAATACAGCTTCATTAATACAAAGTCAAAAATAGTTGAATAAAAAAGCCACGATATTAAAAAGGAGAGTGTATAGTTATGGAAATTGAGGAACTAAATCATAGCCCTTTAGAGGGAAACACATGAGACACTGCAAAAACCCAATGAAAGGGCAAACACGGGCAGAGGGGTTAAAGAGGTGGAGAGAGGAGAGCAGACTTGGAGGCCACACAACAATCATCGAGATCACAGCAACAATCATTCAGACACCTCATGCTGCTAAAAGGAATGGTAACACCCCACGCTCTTTACATAAGAACTTTATACCGTAAAATATGCTCTGAAACAAGGAGCAGAAATTGTGTTCCAAGAAAAATGGAAGAACCTATGATAGCATAATTAACTTTCTTTTAAATTTATTTAATATGAAGCAGGCAGTAAAAGTTTTGACATCTAAACAGGTCAGAAGGAAATAATCTACACATGATGAAAGATTCAGGCTATGCTCAAATCTCTACAGATTTCATAGAATATAGCAGTAAGTACTTTTTAAAAAAAGAAACACCCAAGAAAGTTTGAGTATAAAATCTGATGAAATATATTATTAATCCAAGCAAAAACACAAGCAATAGAGAGGCAGTGCTGGAGGGATGAGAGGGAGAAGCAAATGTTTTTCTTGGTGTCCACTGAAGCCAAATTATTCAGTAAATTTTGGTTGGAGATTTATAAATCATTGCAAAATAAACATAACAACATAACCAAAAGATAAAGAGGGAGGAACGGAAAACAAGAAGGCAGTATAAAACTGTTTATTTCCTCTTTTACCTCCTTGAGTTAACCAATACTATCTATATTTGAACGAGATGTAGGAATGCAATGAGTCTAATTATTTATTTTCAAAAACTGTTTTCATTATCTTGATGTAATCTTTTAGACACACTAGTATTACATGATAAATCTGCATTTCTTTTAGCTTTGTAACATTACTTCAAATGGATCACAGCTATACATATAAATATTAGAAAAATAATACAGAAAAATATTTTTGAAAATTTTAGTGAATTTGGATTCGGTCAAGGTTTTCTAGAAATAATACCAAAAATATACTCCATAGAAGAAAAAATTGATAAACTGAAGTCCTCCAAAACAATAAACTTCTCTACTGTAAAGGCATTGCTAATGAAACAGAAAAGCAAGCCACCAACAGGGGAAAAGAATCTTTGCAAGTAATTTATCAGGAAAAGAACTTTAAAATTTACTAATGAGAAAAAAAATCAGTTTTAAAAATGGGTAAGAGAGTTGAACAGATACTTCACCAAAGAAAATATATTATTGACAAAGTATATGAATAGATGCTTACACAAGTCATTTGGAAAATGCTAATTAACCAGAATGAGACAGTACTACATAATATTTGATGGATAGAATTATTTTAAAACTTGGCAGTATCAATGCTGCTAGAGATGGGAAGGAACTAGAACTCTCACATATCATTGGCAGGAATGTGAAATGGTGCAACCACTTTGGAAAACAATTTTCCAGTCCCTTAAGGTACTAACTATACATAAACAGGGTAATCTCAGCACTAGGATTTTACCCAAAGGAAATGAAAAATGTACCAGTACAATATACACAAATATATATATATATATATATACATATATACATATACATATATACACACATATATACATATATGTGTGTATATATATATAATTTCCTCTTCTTTCTTTTCTCCTATGCCCCTGAGTTGTTATACTGTGTTCTAGATTATACAGAACATAATACAAGAAAAATTTGGTAGATTCTTTATGCACACACACACATATAGTCACTAAACCTCATAGAACTGTGCACTTGAAAAGGTTGAATTTGATTATTTATAAAATATACATAAACAAAACTACCTTTAAAAACCACACTGACATGTTCTTAGATCTATATAGAGACTTTTTGATCTTTTCCATGGAGATGTCCTCATAGAGAGACAAGTCTCAACATTACTTTTTATCACTTGATTCTGATGACGATTTTATAAGAGTAATAAGGTTTTGGGTGACAGTTTGCACTCTTTTTTGTACTTTTCTTGGTTGATTTTTAAAATAAGAAAACATTATTTTTAAGATAAAAACCGATAAATTCTTCTTTGAAATGCCTGAAACAAAGGTTCAGAAGAAAAACGGACCACAACGATCCAAATGAACACAATCCAAGACACCAAGCGGGCCTGGCAGAAGTAAATAATGTGATTTCTTGGGGGATCACACTGGCCTTTTTTCTGGGTTTAAGGGCTGGATATGAGGAGACATTTGATGAGTAACCAATCACAAGATTTCCACAGGAGACCCTCATTCTCTATTACCACTCCATTTCTTTTATGTCCTGATTCCTACAAGCTTTCTAACATACTATCTTTTATGAAGTCAGTGCTTTCCTGGAATGTTCATAAAGTAGAAAAATTTAGATAGTTTTTGTATTATATTGGAATAATCCATTCTGAATGCATTTCGCATTGTCTGGCGGACATGGTCCTGTGGACACCAGGAGCAGAATGCTCTAGTTTGGATGTGAAAGGTCCCCTAGAGGCCCTTGTGGTGAAGGCGAGGTCTCCAGCTTGGGGATATTCGGAGCCATTAAGAGGCAGGGCCGAGTGGGAGATCTTCCTCCCACTGGTCCCTCCCTCTTCCTGTATCTTAGGCTCCTGGTCATGAGGTGGGTGGTTTTGCTCTGCTCGGTGCCCTTCTGTGATGTACTGCTACGGGTGCAAAGCAGCAAAGCCCACTGATCCTGGTGCAAAGCCTCCAAGTCTGGGAGACAAGAGCATCTCTTCCTGTCTAAGCTAATTACCTCAGGTAGTTGGCACACTGACAGAAAGTTGACATACTTGCTTAGTCCTCGGGAGAAATTACTACATATTTTCTGCAATCATTTTAGTAATGAACTTACAGTCATACTGCTGATTTCTCTGTAGAAAAAGTCAGGCAACTGAAACGGCAGCGCTGAATAAATTGAAACATCAAAGTCTACCATCTGTTCTCAGTGTGTACATCAGCTCCTCCACATCTGCCTGGGCTTATCTTGGGAATGATAGCAACAGGAAGGAAAAAGAATCAAACTGCTTGAGTGCCACTGCTAGCATAGAAGGTGCGATTTAGCAAAGCAGAACTTAGAGATATTCACAACTGGTCCATGGGCTTCCTCTTTAAAGCTATTGAGCTCTAGCTCTCACTTCTGAGTGAGTTATTTTGATTGTGGCCTTGTGATGGAATGTTGGGAATGGATAAATTAAGAAAACTTGGGGCTGGAGGTATAGCTTACTGGCTGGGCATTTGACTAACACATATAAAGCCCGGAGTTCTGTCCTAAGTACTCCAGAAAAGTGAAGAAGAGAAACTGTTACGTGAGCTAGATACCCTGAGGATAAGGTAAAAGTTCACTCTTGCTTGTTTACATATCTGATTTGGAAATAAGACAAAACACCCTCTCACCTGCTGAATAAAGTGTTTTAGGGAGAGCCAAGCACGCACCAAAGGTCTAACAGCACACACAAGCGTCTAGCGCCACTCACTTGGGCTGAAGGCTCTCTGATAACTAAGACGACCTCCATGCACACAGACCTCCTTCACCTATGAGCTTACCTCCACTGCCAAGGACAGTTCAAAGGTGAGGAATTCACAGTTTGCTTTTCTAGCTCTTGTATGCCTCCTGTCTCTATCATATGTAAACTCAAACGAAAAAGAACTAGCTAGTCATTTTCATAACCTCTCATCACGCTCTTTAAATTTTAAGGAAAGAATAAAATGTGTAATAATATATAAATGAACTTAAACACTTGGCTCTTCATTTAATATTCTTCTAGAATATCATTGGTATCTGTCGAGAAAAAAAGGTAGCTTGCTAAATGCCAAGTCGTGCCTCACACACACCCACTCCAATTTCCATTGCACACTTCAAGGATATCTTTTTAGAAAAAAAAAAGATTTTGCTCTTATGTACATAAGTGTCCATATCAAAGTAGATAATACTTGATTTTTAAAAACTTCCTATTTGATGTATAGGTACTAACAGGCAAATTTCTCACCTTGTCATTCCCAGGTAAAGGTTCTGAGAAAATCCAAGGCATTAAGATTCCTTCTCTTATAACTTACTGTGCTTCTTGGGAAGCCACAGGAAAAATTGTCAAATACAAATATTTATGAGAAAATACAATGTAACAAGTAAACACAGCAAGTCCCATGGGCAAAGATGTAAAATTACAGAACTGACTGACAAGCATTTATGCTTAGTAACTTGTTCCCTAAGTATGCCTAAAGAGTTTCAAGTCCCTTGCTAGAAACTGTTCTGAAAGGAGATGTGAGCTGAAGAAAGCCTCAGGCACTTTAGTCTACACCTCCAGGAGTAGCTATTAATGTAGCCAAGTCTGGTTCTGTTCTGCCATCCATTGCTCAGGCCAAATCTGGGACATGGGATTCAGTTTAAGGACGCACATGCTGAAAGGGACTTAGCTCACCTTCATTCAACAAGAAGGGTCTGCAGCGGGAGAGGGGCTGGGGCTTAGGAGATGCACAGGAGGATGGAAGAGATCTGGGTCATTTGGCCTGCAGCAAACTCAGTGTGACAAGAAAGGACATTGCCACCTTCTTCAACTGTTGAATGGGCTATGCTTCAAAGGGCACTGCATGTCGTTTGGCTTGTCCTCAACAGTATAGAAAAAACAGAAACTACAGAAACAGATTTCCATTTGGTAAAAAGAGGAACCTTTGGCTGTCTGAAGACAGAACAGGTGGTCTGGAGATATGAGTGCTGGACGTTCCATAAGCAAAACTTGGCAGCCATACAGTGGGAAGCAGGAAGAGACTTAAAAGACCAAGGAGAGGGAGGTGAAAAGAACCTGAACATCCTTGTATCAAAGCTTGATTGTTAAATGAGAAGGTAGAGAAACCCACCTCTGTGTATGCATCATGGGAATGAAAGGAAAACCTGCTCTGTGTTCTCCTGGTGAGCTGGGGAGAAGAGAAGGTACTCTGTGTATTGAGGAAGTCTTTGCACAAGCAAAATTATAATGTTTGGAGAAATATATTTCTGTCTTATATACAACTCTAAAATTGCTACAAAGATCTGGTTGTTTGATGGGTTGGAAAACTACTGCTTAATTAAGAACTGCAATGCAGCTTTAGGAAGTAGAAATCATAACTTGTGGGCTATCTCAGACCATACTCTTTATTATTTCAGGGTTTGGCACTATAAATTCATACCATACAGCATACAGATTTATGGAGTAGAGGTTTTGGATTTTGTGGTATGTTAAAAAATTCTTTTGCAAGTGGTTTGAAATCTGCTATTTTTGAGATTTCAGCAAAATGAGCTACTGTAACCCAAGTTAAACAAGGCACTCAGTGTTCACACATAGCAAACACAACTTCGATTTTGGAAAGCTGAGGGGTACTAGCACATTCCTACCATAGGAAGATATTCTTCAATTATTTGTAATTACGGTTATTAGCATCATTTTCTGGAGGGTTATTAGGATGTGATTGTTGAACTTCTTAATAACAAATTGTCCAGTTATGTTTCTATAATTTTGTTCCTCAAATATTTCATTCTTAAGTTATTGGTTAGAAATAGTAGCTTTTTTGTTTGGATTTTACTAAACTACTATGGCTTAATAACATAGTATATATATACACATATGTTGGATTGGTATACATTTTCCTTAAATTCAAATAAGCATGAAGTGTGACATTTTACATTTTTTTGCCCCTGACACCCAATAAGGGCCTGTGCCCATTCATTTGCTCTGAGATCCCCCTGCATGCACCATTCTCCCTGAAATATCTATGCTGGTTATGACTCGCAAAGAGAGGACCATTTACCAAATCCCAGAACCTGCCAGTGTTTTCTTATTTGTAGAAAGGGTCTGTCTTGGTTACTTTTCTCTCGTTGCTCAGACAAAATACCAAACATCCAAAATAAAGGAAGGAAAGGTTTATTCAGCTTACAGTTTGTGGAGGTTTCAGTCCATACTTGGCTGGTTCAGAGGCAGAGTGGCACATGGCACAGAGCAAATGTTCATGGGGCAGCACAGAGCAAAAACCACAAGAGCAAAAGGGATGAATGCCTGCAAGTAGCCTCTTCTCTTGCCTTACATTGTAAACAGGCTACCCCCACCCAGGGGGCGTAGCTCTCACACAGTCTCCATGCCCTCCTCTTCCACAGGCTCAGGATGTGTACAAAGTAAGCACTCTGGCTTCCTGCTGAATGGCTCAGCCAAACTTCTAGACTCCCCAAGTTGACACAATGTATCAACCACAACAGGGTCTTTGCAGAATGTGATTACCTTGTAAGGGGCTTCCAAACTGCAATTACATGTATCAATATAAAGCAGAGGCAGAGGTAATATCAAGACAGACCCACAGAGAAGATGAAGGCAGAGATCGAGCAAATGAGTCACAAGTCGAAGAAAGTTAGCAGCAACCATAAGCTAGAAGCAAGGAATAAATTCTTTCTAGAGCCTCCAGAGGGAGTGTAGCCATGCTAACATCTTGGTTTGGGGCTACTGGTCTCCAAAGCTGTAAGAAAATAAAGTTCTAATACTTTAAGTCACTGAGTTTGTGGTTTCCAGAATCCATAGGAAATCAATGTTCTTTAGTTCTGAAGTATGTTTTATTGTCTTTTCCTGACTCCTAAAGACTGCTCACACAGTGGTCTGCAATTCCCTTTGTAATAGAATCCTGCCAGTGCAGTGTGGCCTAAGCAGCTTCCTGGCTCCACCCCAGCCAGCATAACAGGGGAGTTACCCAGCTCCATCTCTGGACACCACACGAGAAAGTCACTAACTACCCCTACTGGCTCTAAGAGTCTTAGTTGCCTCACCTGAAAACTCTTGTGATGGCGAACTGCATGACATAAATTAAAAGTATTGAGCTCATAACCCAGTGGAAGGTAGATGTCAACTGATGTGTGCCCTTCTGCATTACCAGTGTATGGTGTTCTACGTGGCACCTCTTGTCATGGTGCCTTAGGAGGAGACTAAAGGTGAATGAGCCTCTTTGATCTCTTTCTTCTTCATCTAACACCTCTGCTTTTTATCTCCACTTTTACTTTAATTTCTCCTATTTTGCTTTTATTTTAGAGGCAAGAAGTGTTTCTCTTTCCTTCCAAAGTTAAACTCTCCAACTCGGTTTTTAATCTTAATCTCTTCCACCTCCCTAGGACCTTGCCCTAGTTATTTTGTCCTTCTGGGAAAATTTGCAGTCTACCTATTTTTGTACTTTCCTCCATACTTAAAAACACAGTGAGGTCCTGATACTAAAATAAAAAAGATGGGAAGATGGCGACCAGGTGAGCAGCAAGGGAGCGATCCTCCTTAATAAACACCACCAGCTCGAGACAGACTTGGCGAGCGTGAATGCCGGGACCTCGGCTGGGAAGTTCAAACTGGGCGTATTTCTCTGAG